>CM035442.1:44604824-44834824 GCA_020310875.1 Ceratopteris richardii | reverse complement strand
AGAAAGTTTTGATAATCTGAAGCAAGCTATTTTAGAGGCTCCAATACTCAAAGTGATGGATCCATAGAAAACATTTGAGTTGGAGATAGATGCTAGTGCCATAGCCATAGGTGCAGTCTTGAGCCAAGATGGTAGGCCAATAGCATTTGAAAGCAAAATGTTGAGTAGTGCACATGACACTTGGCTAGTACATGAACAAGAGTTGTTTGCAATGTTGCATACTCTTGAAGTCTGGAGAAACTATCTTTATGGTGAAGACTTTAAGGTATACATAGATCACCATACACTCAAGTACTTTTGTAATCAGCCAAATCGTCAAGGCAAATAGGCTCGTTGGGCTGAACTCATGTAAAATTTTCACATGGAAATCATGTATAGAAGAGGCAAAGAGAATATTGTAGCTGATGCATTATCACAGATAGTATATCAAATAAGCTTTACAATTCTAGAAAGCTCATTGCTTCATAATATAAAGGAAGCACAATTGGAAGATCCACATTTGTTACATATCATTATAGCCATTAGTGATGACACTATTATAATGATATGTACAACAAACAATCAAGTTCATATGAAAATTTCTCAATGGAGTATCGAATAGTTAAATAAAATGGAAAGGTTTGTGAACTAGATTCCCAAGATTTGAGAAGAAAATTCATGCATGATAACCATGATGTTCCTTGTGGAGGGCATCCTAGTGTTGACAAGACCATTCCGCTCGTTAAAAGAACATTTTTGTGGCATTGACTATATAGATATGTCCACATATATGTTCAAAAATGCTTTATGTGTAAGCTCAACAAAGCAAAAAGGGTTATGACACTGCTATATCCCTTATAAATTCTAGAGCACTACTCGGATATTGTATCCATGGACTTCATCATAGGGTTACCATGGATCCAAAGGGAATAGGATACTATCCTAGTTGTGGTAGATAGATTGAGCAAGATGGATCACTTTAGACCCATGTAGAAGAGGGTAGAAGCTCCATAGGCAGTAGAGCTATTTATCCAGCATGTCTATAGATTGCATGTGTTATCGACATCCATAGTTTCAAATAGGGATGTTAGATTCACATGAAGTTTTTGGAAGTTTGTATTAGAAAAACTAAAAGTGTCATTGAAAATTAGTGGTGACCATCCATAGACAGATGGTCAAATTGAAAGGGTCAACCAAATTCTAGAGGACATGTTGAGAGCATATGTGTGTCAAAGGCAAATAGATTGGGTACCATAGGAATTCCAAAGAAATGTCCTATTGCTTTGAAATTCTTCGAGAACATTCAAGAAACTTTAGAAATAGCAAAAGCCAAGATGGAGCAAGCAAATAATAGGCAAAGGAATATGCTAATAGGAAGAGATCTCCTAGAGTCTTTGAGGAAGGAGATAGAGTTTTTCTTGAAGTGCCAACTAGATCTACTTCACTATCCACATGGAAGTGCACTAAGATTTCACTAGGGTTTTGTGGACCTTGAAGATAGTTAAAAAGCTTAGTGATGTTGCATACTGAGTAGAGCTTCCTCCATATTGCAAAGTCCATTCAATATTTGATGTAAGTAAACATAGAAAGTATATTTCCGAGGAGGATAACCTAATAGAGGGTATTTTTTCTTTTCACAAAAGTGATAGCACAAATCAATCTCTAGATAGGATACTAGCTTAGAGATAGAAATGGTTGAGAAACCATGTCATCCAAGAGTATCTAGTAGCCTGGAGAGGATTGCCACTTACAAATTCTACTTGGGAATTAGAGCCTCTAGTTCGCAAGAACTTTCCCTCATTGATCATTGAGGACAATGATTTTTAGTCTAAAAGACCATTCATGTGTGTGTGGGACAAGGCCCAACCATAGTCAAGGTCCCTAGTTTAGGGGATGTCCTAAGTTATTCAATGGTAAAGGGGATGAGTGTTGCATGGTGGTTGCATGTTGGAACTATACCATTCTAGAGCATTAGAACTTTGAATGCAAGGGGATATAATGGATGGGAGGAGAGTTGCATACACACCATTCACAAGTCCTAGTCTCAAGGATGTTTTTTTGAGTTCCTATCATGGTTAAGGTGTTGGAGTTGCTTCCAAGAACTCGAACCTATATCAGTTAGATGTCAAGAATGCATTCCTAAATGGATGGATCTGAGAAGAAGTGACCACTAGGGTATGAAGATAAGGATAAACTAGGTTTTATATGGAAGCTAATGAATGCACTCTATGACCTAAAGCAAGCTCCTAGAGCTTGGAACCATAGGCTTGTTACTTATTTGAAAGATCAAAGTTTTGTGGCTAGCAAAGTAGATTCTTCTTTATTTATAAAGAAGACCAAATCAGAAGTTATCTACTTATGTGTCTATGTGGATGACATTATCATTACAGGGAATGATGCTAATGGCATCAAACAAGTTAAAGCTCAAATAATGGAACAGTTTAAAGTTAGTGATGTTGGTTTGTTAACATACTTTCTTGGTCTAGAACTTGTGTATACAGATTCTGGTGTGTCTATTACTCTGAGAAAGTATGTCCATGACATGTTGGTAAAATTCAAGATGGAGAACACCAAAATTGTAGGTACACCCATGGAACTCAATCATAAGCTTAGTTCTCATTAAGAAGAACTTCTTGAGGATGTTACAGGTTACCAAAAGCTTGTTGGGAGTCTCAACTATGCAACCATAACAAGAGTAGATATTGCTTCTCGAGTAAGTACATTAAGTTAGTTTATGCATGCACCAAGAAAGCCTCACATGGAAGCTGCCAAGAGGCTGTTAAAGTATCTAAAGGGTACCATAAATGAAGGGTTGTTTTACCCTTTCACTTCTGACTTGGACATAAAGATGTATTCTGATGTAGATTGGGCTGGCTCCATGGTTGATAGGAGGAGCACCTCACGATATTTGTCTTTTTCAGGTTCAAAGCTTATATCATGGTCATTCCAGAAGCAACCAACTATGGCATTGTCATCTATAAAGGCCAAATATATAGTCCTTGCAAATGCAGCTCAAGAGGTTATGTGGCTCAAGCAACTCTACACAGATTTGGGGTTGCACTCTTACACTCTAATAACTTTTGGAGACAACACTAGCTCACTTCATTTGGCTACTAATCCTATATATCATGCAAGGATTAAGCACATTGAACTGCACTATCTTTATGTAAGGGAGAGATTGTTTAACAAGGACATTCAATTGTCCTATGTATCAACTCATTTACAATGTGTAGATATACTCACAAAATCTTTGGATGGAAGCAAGATGAACAGGTTCAAATTGATGATTGATTTACAGGAAATCAAGAAGGAATGAAGACCAAGCATGTTAAGCTTGAGGGGAAGCTGTTGGTGCAAGAGAATCCAAGCCCACATACTTGGATGATTAGCATATTTTCTCATGGAACCTTATATGATCAATCCCTTGTAAAATCAATTATAGTTACCTTTGTAAAAAAGCCATACATCCACGAGGAATTTAGGAAGCATCAAATCTCGTAATTGATTGATGAGAGAATATATCCTACAGTTTAGGATTTAGTTTTAGGTGGACTTTTGAATTTGAATTCAAAAGATTCGCTCCAAACTCAACTATAAAAGTAGATAAAATGACGCGCATGGTGAGGCCTCAACTAGGAGATCAATTGAGTGGAATACATTGTGATTTGAGAGCTCACTCCATAGCTGAATCACTTTCCTCACATTATGCAATAATCTTGACATTGTAATTCTATGTGATCTAATACATACATTTTCATTACATCTTCACTTCACTTCTCTGCCATGACTACATGAGTATAGTGATCTTCTCAGAGCTTGTTCTCAGTGTATGATTGACCATTTGTCATGATTCAAAGCATCATAGATTCAGTGTATTGTCTACCTTATAGCTACAAAATCTCATTATCATTGCTTCTTTGAATAATGAGATATTATCATTTCATTACTCTCTAGTCTGTTGACTGATGCACCCCAAAAATGTTAGGCATTCCTATGATTTGCTAAACATCATACTCAGCGTGTAGTTCATCTTTTTTATTGAAATCACTCATGATTGATAGATATCTAAGCTAATTAGAAATCATCAAAAGGAATTAGAATAACTACTATCTTGCTCAGAGCAATGTTCAAAATGCTAAACATGTGTAGAGACTAAAATAGCAAGTCTAGGACCTTGGATCAATTTCATACCTATCTGTTTTGATCCATTGATTAGTGGATCATGTTTCAAACAACATAGGTGATTATTTATGATCATTAGCAAGCTAAAGAGGCCACTACACTCTCCAACAATTGTTCTTGGCTCATGTGAAGCAGGTTTAAGCAATGCCACTTCATCTCTGAAGACTATCCACCATCTCCTCTAATAGGTACCGAGAGCATTACACAAAATGAATGCATGGAAGAAATGCTCAAGGCATTTTATGACATGGAAAAAGATCACGATAGTGGAGAAGATGTCGTTGATTCCATAGATATGATAGAGTTTCCACGATTAGAATCTGATGAAGAACACTAGAGCATGTGAAGACTAGATCATTTACCACTCTACACTTGGGCAAAGATATATGTACTACATGCATTCCTCATGATGCACAATCTTCAATACATTTATGGATGGTTAGATAGTAGCGTCTCTGAATTGTTTAGGTATGTGGATTTGAAATAAACTTCCATTGTTGTATCAAAGTAAGTTTATCTACTAATATCATTGTAATTGATTATCCCTTACAGGCCTTTGAAAGATCAGTTTCTTCTAGATGGCAATGACATGCCTCCAACATATGGATAAACAGAAAACACTTTTATAGTCTAAGGGGATGGACTACACCAAGATTCATGCTTGTCGAAATGATGGCGTTCTATTTTAGAATGAGTATAAGCACCTCCACATATGTCCAAAGTGTGGAGTGAAAAGGTTTAGAAAAGACTTTCTGGGCAAAGCAGTCCCCGCAAAGGTTATTCACCACTTTCCTATCATTCCAAGAATTAAGAGCATGTTTAGATGCAAATCCATAGCTCAATTAATGTCATGGCATGTAAAGAGCACGTCTATAGATGGTGTAATTGAAAGAAACTTGGAGAAGCTTGTAGGAGGTAGAAAAGTGCATTTCAAAGCGACAAAGTTTGGTCCAACCAACCAGCACAAGACCAGCCCTTAAGCTTATGGAGACTCAAATAGATCTTTTAGGCATGTGATAAGTGCAAAGAAATGCACAATGTACTTTGGAGCATCTTGGAGAAAGATTCGATACAAAATAGATAGGTTCACATGTCGACTAGTTCAAAAAACTTACTATCTATGGAAGAGACAATGAACTTCAAATGCCCATAATGACCAACATGATCACAATTGGAAAAAAATCCTTTTATGGGAGTGATACACATAGGGTTGAATGTATATAATGCACAAAAGTATAAGGAATAAGCAAAATATGCTATAGGAATGAATCAAACACTCAACAGTGAAACCTTTTTTTTCAGAAATATGCAGAGATTGAACCCGAGACAGAAAAACTGAGATTTCTCCCCATCTATTGAACCAAATGCTATGAGAATTTACAAGAATAAACTAGATGCTAATATCTTTCCAATGCGACATCTGTCATCAACTTTTCGACTCTGTAGAGAGACTAGCAACCTCTGCAAGATTACTCAAAAGTGTATGTATATTGCTTCCATGTATTGTACAAGTGATTTCAAGTCTTTATATAGACTCTAGAAGATATCCATGAGTTCTACAAGTGGATTTTGAATTCAAATGAAGGTGACAATGGTTGTTAGAGGGAATCAATTCACTTTCCTACAATCTAGGAAAAGTGAAGATCTAGTTTGATCTACTTTTAGGTGATTGATTGCTTGATTGAATGCACCTCAACCATCATAAATTCGTGGGACTTAGGCTCTCTCTTTATAGTTTTACATGTGTGAAGCTGAAGGCTTTTAGAATGGTAAAATATCCATGAAAAATCTTTTTAAAAAAGTACAATAAGTGAGCTTAAATAAAAGAACTCTCCAATGTATATTCTTTCGACGTGATAGCCTTTGATGTAGATCAAATCCACCTCAAGCATAGTGTAAGCTTGATGTTCCAACAGCTCCTCCTCAAGCTAAATTATGCTTGAGTCTTCCTTCTCTGATAGGTTGAATACCTACCATAGCTTTGAATCTACAAAGCTTTATTCCATTAAGTGCCTTTGTCATCATATATGCTACTTGCTTTTTAGTAGGAACAAATGAAATGTCAGTCTCCTTTCTCATGAGCTTCTCTCTGATGAAGTGGTATAATGAACCTCTATGTGTTTGGTTCTTTCATGAAAAATAGGGTTTACCGCTAGATGCATGGAACTTACATTATCTCCAAATATGTGAGGTTTGGAGCTCACAAGTCCGAAATATGTATACAATGCCTTTAACCATATTGCCTCTTGAGTTGCTATGGTCAAACCTCTGTACTGTGCTTCAGTCGAGGATAAAGCAATTGTTGATTGCTTCTTGGAACTCCATGACACTAGCTTTGAACCTGTAAATGCTAAGTAACAAGAAGTACTTCTTCTATCATCTGTAGCTCCTGCCCAATCTGCATTTGAATAGATTTTGATATCCAAATCTAAAGAGTAAGGATAGAATATACCTTCATTGATTGTACCTTTGAGATACTTAAGTACTCTCTTAGCAGCATCCATGTGTGTTCTTCTCGGTGAGTGCATGAATTGACTAAGAACTCCGACACTATATGAGATGTCTACCCTTGTATGCTTAGCATATATCAAGCTACCTACCAAGCTTTGATACTCTTTAATGTATTCAATTTTCTCACCTTCATAAACACTAAGTTTATGATTCATCTCCAAAGGTTTACCTGTAGGTTTAGTGTTGTTGGTGCATGTTACCCAAGCCTAAATGCTTGATATTATTTGATTTATGTTCATATGTGTAGTCATGTGAACACCTCTTGTAAAAGAGTACATTTTATCTCTTGTAATTGTGAAAAAGACAAAAGAAAAATAATGGCTTACCTCATCCATGATGTAAAAAGTAAACTCAATGCTCTAACTACCCAAAACCATGAATTAGTGAGTTGAGGGAATATTTCCTAACTTTGGGGATCACTTTTAGGGGATCCATTTGAATTTGAATTCAAAAATCCCTCCAAGAGTAGCTATAAAAAGAGCAAGAAGGAAGTGGCAATTGGCAAGCCTTGTACCTAACCACTTCATGTCATTTTCTAGAAATTGAAGAGCTTACTCCATAGTGCTATCATTCTTCTCCCATTGTGCAAATATTCATTGCCAATGTGGCTGTAATCATATGTGAATCTATACATTCATTAGTCTCTACTTCTCTGTTTTGTTCTCTACTATACTCACTCAGAGCAGTAACTTCAGAAGCTCATCTCTCGTGTTATATGCAACCTTTTGCATTGTTCTAAAATGCCTTGGATTTCTCTTTGTGTCTAGTTTTTGTATATAAAAATTCATGGTCATTGGATTTATAGTTTGGGAGAAATTTGCATTTTATTGCTCATTGGTCTATCTCTGCAGAGCCCCGAGAATGGTGAGCATGTTCTAGATGTTGATGAGTCTGGTTCTCAATACTCAATTTACCGTTTGAAGCGTTTTAACTTGGAATAGCAAGCTATTTACGTCTATTTTCTATTTCCAAAAGGAAGTTTTTTAATTCGTACCAATTTGAGAGCACTGTTCATTTTTTCTAGCAGGTGTATGTACACAAATAGCAAGTTTTGGGAGCTAGTCATCTTGCAACTAGTCTGTCTTGAGTTAAAATTTTGAGATACATGTTCCAAAGTACTTGGTTGATATTTTGGTGGATTAAGCTAGCCCAAGGGGTCTACTAATCAACTTTCAAGTCTTAGTTGGCTGGCGTGAAGCTGGTTGTAGGAGCACCAACTCATCTTCGGATTGCATCCACCATCTCTCTTCATAGTGATATCAGAGCATAGTCTAGCAACATGGGAGATGGATTTCCATCAACAATTGAGATATTGGATTGAAACAACTACCCAACATGGTCTCTAAGGATGGAGGCTTACCTTGAAGGGAGGAATCTATATGGATTCATATCTAGAGATGAAGCAATGCCAACCATGAGGAACAAAGGGCAACAATCACATGAAGAAGTGGAAGGACTTTCAAATTGGTGTTTGAAGGATGCACTTGCAAGGTCCTATATTCTAAACTCAATCTCTGATTTTCTTTTAACTCATGTCAAGGGTTGCAAGACATCAAGAGAGACCTGGAATGCACTTGCTTCTTTCTTCTCCTCCAACACTCGAGCAAGGAAGAACCAATTGTGGATGGAGTTCACAACAATGAAGAAAAACCCGAAGCAAAGTGTGACTGACTATGTCACAAAGATGAAGGAGATTTTTGACCAACTTGGAAGCATTGGAGAGGTAATTGAAGAGGAGCAAATCATTAGACAAATCATAAATGGAATCAAAGCAGATGACAAGTGGGAGTCATTCACAATAGCCATGGATCTATACATGAATATGGGCATGTACCCGACCTCAACACACTCATGGGCCAACTCTTCACTAATGAAGCAAATATTAGCAAAGGTGGTGAGTCCTCAAGAGGTAATCAAACTTTTGCATTATATTCTCATAAAGCTAAGGTCAAGGACAAGTCAAAGAATAGGAAGAATGAAGATGAGGGTAGCTCTTTCCAAGCAAACTTTGCAAGTAGAGGAAGAGCTAGAGGAAGAGGCAGAGGTGGAAAGCAAGGTAGGGGGAGATTCCAATCATCTCAAACTTGCAATATCTGTGGATTATTTAATCATACTACTGAAGAATGTTTTAGGAACCCGAGGAACTCAAGAGGAAGAGGATTCAATAGAGGTTGCTATGGATCAAATAGAGGTAGATACAATGGAGGCTACAACAAAAACTACTACAACAACAATTACAACAACAACAACTATCAAAGTGGCCATAGAGGAAGAAGAGACTACAATAACTATGCAGAGGACCAAAGTCAAGAAGATTCATTATTGATTATGAATCTATTAGTGAAGAAAGGTAAGGACAATGATCACATCTTTTATATTGGTTCGGGATGCTCAAACCATGTAGCATGAAATGTGGCTTTACTTTCGGATTTGGAAGATCCTCACAACAAACATGAAGTGCAAATAGGAGATGATACAAAGCACTCAGTGGAGAAGATAGGTAATGTGAAGACATCAGATGGGAATATGAACCTCTTAAGCAAAGTCTTGTATGTTCGTACAATTACCAAAAAGTTAATAAGTGTTGGAAGGATTGTTGAAAAAGGATTGCAGGTTAGATTCAGTAGATTTGGAGCATATGTTGAAGACCCAAGGCAAGGCTTTAAAAGGATTGCCAAAGGAGAAAAGACAGGAAGACTTTTCACTTTTGAAGTGGAAGATACAAAGAACATAGCTTTGTTTAACTATGGATCTCAAACTCTCACAGAGTTGGAGGTATGGCACAAAAGGCTTGCTCACATTGGTGAGAGGACACTCAAACAAAGTTGTAGGGACCAAAGTGTACTTGGTTTGCCTAATATCACAAGGCAACACATGATTTATAAGTGTGACACTTGTCAACTCGGCAAGGCTCATAGACAACCTTTCAATAAGAAGGGAGATGTGTATCAAAATCCTTTGGATCTAGTGCACACGGATGTGTGGGGTCCAAGTAAGGAGCCATCTATATTAGGCTCAAGATATTATGTGTCTCTCATAGATGATTGTAGCAAGTGGACCATTCTGTTTTTCATGAAGCACAAGGATGAATTTTTTAATTGCTTTAAGAAGTATGTTGCTCTTGTTGAAAACCAAACAGGTAGGAATTTGAAAAGACTCAGATCAAATGGTGGAGGATAATACTTCTATTCTGAATTTGATGCCTACTTGCATGAAAGAGGCATCAAAAGGGAAGTCACTGCAAGGTATACACCTGAACTCAATGGTGTAGTAGAGAGGAGAAACAGAGCTATAGTTGAAGCTGCAAGGTCCATGCTCAATGAAAAGAGATTGCCAAACTACCTATGGGCAGAGGCTGTGTCTACAGCCACATACCTCATAAATAGACTTCCAGCTAAGTTACTAGATGGAACCACTCCATATGAAGTGTGGAATGGAAGAAGACCTAGTCTAGAGCATTGTAAAATCTTTGGATACCTAGCCTATGCTCACATTCCTTCTCAAGTAAGTGGGAAATTGGATCCCAAGGCAGAGAAGTGCATATTTATTGGTTATGATCAAAACCAAAAAGGATATAGATTGTACAATCCAAATAATAAAGGATTTTCTGTGAGTAGAGATGTAATTTTTGATGAACACAAATCATGGTTTAATGGTGATAGGAAAACGAAGCTACCTTATGACTTGGATGAAGGTTTTCCATCACTTCAACCAAAGGAGCCAAATCAAATTGAAGAAAGTGATTCGGAGATTGACCTAGAAGACTTGGAAAAACTAAAACTATGGAAGAACAAATGTAAAGCAAAGATGGAGGATGCTAAATATGGACCTCAGACCTCACATCAACCACTTACAAGGTCTTCAATGGAGAAGAAGAAACAATAGAGGTTTGGTTATGATACTTCTTTGGTCACCAAGAACTCAATCTACATTGCAAAGGATCCAACTAGTGAAGAAGCTACCACATTCGAAGAAGCACAAAGAAAGCAAGCTTGGAGAGATGCAACGGATGAAGAAATGGAAGCCTTGAAGGAGAATGACACTTGGGAGCTTGTACCTAACAAACCATCTATGAAGGTAATTGGATCTTGATGGATATACAAAATCAAGAGGAATCCAGATGGAAGTATACATAGACATAAAGCAAGGTTAGTTGCTAAAGGGTTTGCTCAAACCCATGGTATTGATTATGAGGAGACTTTCTCTCCTGTTGTAAAAATGCCTACAATTAGGGTTATCATTAGTTTTGTTGCATCTAGAAATTGGATGCTCTATGAACTTGATGTAAAGAATGCTTTCTTAAATGGATGGACTTTGGCTAATGCAACTCAAGAAATCATGTGATTAAAGTCTTTGTACACAGATCTTGGACTTCATTCTTCAACACCTCACATTTTTGGTGACAACACAAGCTCACTACATCTAGAAGCTAATCTGGTATACCATGCTAGAACCAAACATATTGATTCTGTTGGTGCATTTTACCCAAGCCTAAATGCTTGATATTATTTGATTTATGTTCATATGTGTATTCATGTGAACACCTCTTGTAAAAGAGTACATTTTATCTCTTGTAATTATGAAAAAGAAAAAAGAAAAATAATGCCTTACCTCATCCATGATGTAAAAAGCAAACTCGTGGCTCTAACTACCTAAAACCATGAATTAGTGAGCTGAGGGAATATTTCCTAACTTTGGGGATCACTTTTAGGTGGATCCATTTTGAATTCAAATTCAAAACTCCCTCCAAGAGTAGCTATAAAAAGAGCAAGAAGGAAGTGGTGATTGGCAAGCCTTTTATGCGACCACTTAATGTCATTTTGTAGAGATTGAAGAGCTTAATCCATAGCTCTATCATTCTACTCCCATTGTGCAAATATTCATTTCCAATGTGGTTTTCATCATAGGTGAATTTATACATTCATCATTATCTACTTCTCTATTTTGTTCTCTGCTATACTCACTCAAAGCAATAACTTTAGAAGCTCATATCTCGAGTTCTACTCGTTCTTTTTCTGCGTTTTAACATGCACTCGATTGCTTACTGTCTAGTTTTTTCAGATGAATTTTCAAGGTCATTGAATTTATAATTTGAGAGATATCTGCATTTTAGTGATCACTTGTCTATCTCTACAAAGCCCCGAGAATGGTGGGCATGTTCTTGATGTTGATGAATCTGGTTCTCAATGCTCAGTTTATCATTTGAAGTGTTTTAACTTGGAATATCAATCTAGCTAAGTCAAATTTCTATGTGCAAAAGGAATTTTTCTAATTCCTACCAGGTTGAGAACACTATTTATTTTTTCTAGTAGGTGTATGTACAAAAATAACAAGTTTTGGGAGTAGTCATTTTGCAACTAGTCTGTCTTGACTTAAACTTTTGAGATACATGTTCCAAACTACTTAGCTGATATTTGGTGGATTAATGAAGCTTAAGGGATCTACTAATCAACTCTGAAGTCTCAATTGGCTGGTGTGAAGCTGGTTGTAGCAGCACCAACTCATCTTCGGATTGCATCCACCATCTCTCTTCAAAGTGGTATCAGAGCATAGTCAACTACCATTATGTAAGGGAGAAGATAATGAGCAAGGATATTCAACTATCCTATTTCTCTACAGATATGGAATGTGTAGACATGTTGACTAAATCTCTTGATGGTACAAAGTTAAGTAGATTCAAGTTGATGATTGGCTTGCAGGAAATCAAAGACAATTGAAGATATATTTGGAGGCCAAGCATGTTAGGCTTGAGGGGGAGTTTTTGGTGCATTTTACCCAAGCCTAAATGCTTGATATTATTTTATTTATGTTCATATGTGTAGTCATGTGAACACCTCTTGTAAAAGAGTACATTTTATCTCTTGAAATTATGAAAAAGAAAAAAGAAAAATAATGGCTTACCTCATCCATGATGTAAAAAGAAAACTCGTGGCTCTAACTACCTAAAACCATGAATAATGAGCTGAGGGAATATTTCCTAACTTTGGCGGATCACTTTTAGGGGGATCCATTTGAATTCGAATTCAAAACTCCCTCCAAGAGTAGCTATAAAAAGAGCAAGAAGGAAGTGGTGATTGGAAAGCCGTGTACGTGACCACTCATGTCATTTTGTAGAGAGTGAAGAGCTTAATCCATAGCACTATCATTCTACTCCCATTGTGCAAATATTCATTGCCAATGTGGTTGTAATCATATGTGAATCTATACATTCATTAGTCTCTACTTCTTTGTTTTGTTCTCTGTTATACTCACTCAGAGCAGTAACTTCAGAAGCTCATATCTTGAGTTCAATGCAACCTTTTTCAGTGTTCCAAAGTGCCTTGGATTTCTCTCTTCGTCTAGTTTTTGATATACAATTTCCTCATCATTGTATTTATAATTTGGGAGACATCGGCATTTTACTGCTCACTGGTCTATCTCTACAGAGCTCTGAGAATGGCGAGCATGTTCTTGATGTTGATGAATCTAGTTCTCAGTGCTCAGTTTATCATTTCAAGTGTTTTAACTTGGAATAGCAAGATACTTAAGTCTATTTGCTATTTTGAAAATGAATTTTTATAATTCCTACCAGGTTGAGAGCACTGTTCATTTTTTCAGTAGGTATATGTACAAAAATAACAAGTTTTGGGAGCTAGTCATCTTGCCACTAGTCTATCTTGAGTTAAACTTTTGAGATACATTTTCCAAAGTACTTGGATGATATTTTGGTGGATTTAGCTACCTCAAAGGTTCTAGTAATCAACTCTGAAGTCTCATTTGGCTGGTGTGAAGCCGGTTCTAGTAGCACCAACTCATCTTCGGATTGCATCCACCATCTCTCTTCATAAGTGTTCTCCATTTTGATCTTGAGAAGTAGATCTTGAATGTATCTCCTTTGAGTCAAATACATTCCTTCATTTGTGTATATCACCTGCATACCTAGGAAATATGTGAGCTCACCTAGCTCACTGATTTTGAACTCCTCTTGCATGTGTCTCTTCATCCTTTGAATGCACCTGTCACAATAATATCATCTACATATACACATAGATAGATAACCTCATTCTGATCCCTTTTGATGAATAGAGAAGGATCTGAGCTACTAGCTTTGAACCCTTGATCTTGAAGGTATGTAAGCAACCTGTAAATCCAAGCCCTAGGAGCTTGTTTCAATCCATACAATGCTTTCTTAAGTCTGCAAACATAAGATGGATGATTAGGGTTTTCAAAACTTGGTGGTTGTGACATGTATACCTCTTCACTTATCCAACCACTTAGAAATGCATTTTTTACATCAAGTTGCAAGAGTCTCCAATTCCTTACAACAGCTACACTTATCAATGTTCTGATTGTAATCATCTTTGCAACTAGTGAGAATGTTTCCTCATAGTCTATACCATGAGTTTGTGAGCGTTCTTTGGCAACTAATCTTGCCTTGTACCTACAAACTAATCCATCTGAATTTCTTTTAACTTTATGAACCCATCTGCAACCAATTATCTTTTGATTCGGTGACATTGGAACCAAATCCCAAGTGTCCATCTCCTTCAATGCATCTATTTCTTCTTTCATGGCCTTTTCCCAATTAGGGTTTCCCTTGGCCTCTTCATAGGTTGATGGTTCTTGTAAAATTGAATCTTGCCAAGTAGATTGAATGCTTTGTAACAAATATGGAATCATATCCATACCTTTCTAGTTATTTCTTCTCTCTTGCCGATCTTCTAGGTGCTTGTTTGGAGCATTCTCCAACTTCTCGCACCTTTTCTTTGCCTCTTGACTTTTTCATCTTGGTCATCATCTGTATCACTTCTTGGATCCTGGACGTGTGTATCATGCTTGCTTCCTAATTGATGAGAATCAAAATCAAGATCATATGGTAGAGTTACCTTTTGTTTGTGTTCATCATACCAAGACTGTGTTCTTCAAACACAACATCTCTACTTGTAGTGAATTGCTTGGTTGAAGGATTATAGAACCTGTAACCCATATGAGTTGAATCGTATCCAATAAACACTACCTTTGTTGCCCTTTCATCTAGGTTACCTCTTATTTCTGATCGTACATCAACATAAGCTAAGCAACCAAAAACCTTTCAATGTCCAAGACTAGGTTTTCTTCCATGCCATGCTTCATAAAGAGTCATACCTTGACTCTTTATGAAGCATGTGGTTGATCTTCTGAATAATTGTTGTAGTCCCTTCTATTATAGCCTCTATTGTTATTGTTGAAGTTGTGTGCACCTCTGCCTCTATTGCTGCCATCCACCTCTTCCACTTCCTTTTTGGGTCTTCCCATTGAACTAGCAATTCTGAGTGGTGTGGTTGGTCTTATCATATATGGCACAAGGTTGAACATTCTGACCTTTGGCTTTGTCTTGCTTTGGTCCTTTCTTCTTCCCTTTCCAATTGCTCTTGCTTGCAAAGTTGGCTTGGGAAGTCCCTTCTTCATCTTCTTCCTTCTTCTTGCCTTTCTGCTTCTTATCCTTCTTATCTCCATATAGAGCACTAGTTGAATTACCATGATAGGAGTTACCTTCCTTTATGCAATTGTTGGCCTCTTGATTGAAGAGTTTTCCAAGAAAGATGTTGAAGTCTGGCGTCTGCACATCCATGATGAGATCATAAGCCGGTGAAGGATTTCCATTGCATATCACTTCGAATGCCATTGAGAATTTGCCTCATGATAGCCTCTTCTTCAATCAGCTCTCCAATGGATGCTAACTGATCTACAACCTCCTTGACCTTGGTAACAAACTCGGTGATGGTTTGCTTAGGTGTCTTCTTCATTTGGTTGAACTCGTTCCAAAGATGATTGTTTCTTGCTTTGGTCCTAGTAGAAAAGAAAGTCTCGAGGGTATCCCAAGTCTCTTTAGATGTTTTGCATCCTCTAATATGTGGTAATAGAATGATAGAGATAGATTTTATTATGTAAAACCTTGCTTGAACATCCCTTGCACACCAAAGTGTGAGCTTATTTGTCTCCTCTTGTGTAGGTCCTCCTTTGGATCTTGGAATAGACATAGCTTCATCACGTGCTACAATTCCATAAAGATTTCTACCTTCCAAATAGGCCTCCATTCTGATTTGACAAGCCATGTATTTGTGTCTATCAAACTTCTCGATCATTGAGGGAAAGTGGTCACCCATCTTGATCTAGCTCTGATACCACTGAAAGAAACTTGGAGAAGCTTGTAGGAGGTAGAAAAGTGCATTTCAAAGCGACGAAGTTTGGTCCAGCCAACCGGCACAAGACCATCCCTTGAGATTATGGAGACTCAAATAGACCTTATAGGCATGTGATAAGTGCAAAGAAATGCACTATGTACTTTGGAGCATCTAGAGAAAGAGTCGATACAAAACGGATAGGTTCATGCATCGACTAGCTGAAAAAACTTACTATCTATGGAAGAGACAATGAACTTCAAATGCCCATAGTGACCAACGTGATTACAATTAGACAAAATCCTTTTATGGGAGTGATACACAGAGGGTTGAGTGTATATAATGCACAAAAGTATAAGGAAAAAGCAACATATGCTATAGGAATGAATCAAACACTCAAAGGTGCTATCTAGTATTTTTCAAGAATACATAGAGATTGACCCTGAGACAAAAAACCTAAGATGCTATGAAAATTTACAAGCATAAACTAGACACTAATACCTTTCCAATGAGCTATCTTTCATCAACTTTTCATCTCTGGAGAGAGAGCAACAGCCTCTGCAAGGTTATTGTTGGCAAAGAAGATGATGCAAAAATTGAAGGAGCTTCCATGTATTGTACAAGTGATTTCAAGTCTTTATATAGACTCTAGAAGTGCTGCACAAGTTCTACAAGTGGAATTTGAATTCAAATGAATGTGGGAATGGTTACTGGAGGGAATCAATTCACTTTCCTACAATCTAGGGAAAGTGAATATCTAGTTTGATCTACTTTTAAGTGATTGATTGCTTGATTGAATGCACCTCAACCACCACAAATTTGTGGGGTTTAGGCTCTCTCTTTCTACTTTTACATGTGTAAAGCTCAAGGCTTTTACAATGTAGAAGATCCATGAAAAATATTTTAAAAAAGTACAACAAGTGAGCATAAATAAAAGAACTCTCCAATGGATATTCGTTTGACATGATAGCATTTGATATAGATCAAATCCACCTGAAGCATAGTGTAAGCTTTATGTTCCAATGGTAATGTGAGGTTTTGCTAATGTTGAGTAATTTCCCACAAGTATTCTCACAATTTAGCTTCATTTACTAACTCATGTGATTGATGAAGTTGCAATTGCAAGAATTGTCCACAGTTGATGGATGTTCTTCTTAGAGCTGTTCATGAAGACATTAAAAGGGTTTGTTGATCAGAGAGAATGCCCAAAGGAGTGCATGGTAGAGGGGTGGTTGGTATAAGAGTCTCTTTTATTCATAACAATGTTTCTATGCATGTCGGACCCAGAAATGCCTTGCTTATGGAGCGATGATGAATATATTCATCTCATAGGCGATGAGCCTCAAGGTAAAGTGATGCAAAGAAAAATGGATGTAACTTTCAGAGAGAATACAATGGAATCCTGCATCGTTAACTCGGAGCCCATGTAGAAGTGGTTGGAGAGATATGAGCTTGCTAAAGAGGTAAATGCAAACGAAAGATCTCAGTTTCAAAAGATTCATTCCACTCATTTTTTTTCTCTTCCAAAAATTCTTTGACCTCTTCTACCTTTTCCAACGAGCAGATGGCTAGATACAACCATTTCACAAGCAAATGCAGTAGGCGAGGATGTCTCTGAAGAAGAGGGGGAAAATAGTCTCTCATGGATGACACTTTTTGATCGCACGCATCAATGAAAATAGGTCTACCTTTGATAATGGGGCTACGGTGAACTTTCTCCAAAAAAGTAGAGCTAGTTCAAGAGAGGACAATGCTCAAGAATGCGAGCTAAAGTATTGTGGAGTGATCTAAGATATCTTGAAGCTATCATTCAAGAGGTTTGAATACTTTTTGTTTGATGTGAAACAACTCAAAATAGCCACTACTGGAAGAAATGCAATAGTGAGGCGGGATAAGAGTGGTTTGCTTCAAGTTGACTCCACGAAGCTATGGACAGATGAAAGAGACACATTTGTACTTCCCAAACACTTCAAGAAGGTTTTCTTTATGCTAGGTTTAGAAGAACCATAGTGGCTACTTGTTTTACAAGTCTCTCCACCTAGCAAAAAAATTTGTGAGGACATAGATGTAGAAGAAATTCCATCTGCAATGGACTCTGAGGTGCATTCCGTAGTGAAGGAGGAAGAAATCATTGTTCAAGAAGAAGAGGTCTTTGAAGAAGACGAGGTACATGATGAGGTAACATATGATATGTTGTACGAGGATAATGATCAAGAAGGGGTGGATATACCAAGAGGGTCCATGAAGCAAACACTTGTATGTACTTATCTGTATTTACTTATTTGCTACATGTTTGTACTAGACTATTAATTTTCTATATTACCATTATTATTGTATGCTAATTATTTAAGTTTTGTGTTGTAGAGTATGATGGGATACAATCCATCATTCACTCCACATTCCATGAGAGAGGAGAAGTTTTTAAATTTTATCTCTGGTACCTCTTGCTCATATGCCTACCACATCACAGTACTAGATCACTCACAGTAGCACTCCCATTGGTATCACTCCCACTGGCGGCACTCCTCTCAATGGTACTCCCTTTGATGGGACTACTCCCACAAATGATGCTCCCTTTGGCGAGACTACTCCCGTCAATGGTACTCCCTTTGGTGGGATTACTCTCATCGGATGCACTCATGGGAACACTTATCAAAATTCTAATTGTTGGCATCTTAGCCATAGGTGAAAACGTTTCTTCATAGTCCACTCCATGGGTTTGAGCAAACCCTTTTTCCACTAACCTTGCCTTGTACCTGTTTATAGAACCATCTAAATTTTTCTTGATTTTATATATCCACCTAGATCCTATTACCTTCATGCTTGGCTTCTTGGGAACCAAATCCCAAGTATGGTTTTCTTGAAGTGCTTCTACTTATTCCTACATGACTTCTCTCCATTCTTTTTTCTTATTGGCCTCTTCAAATGAAGAAGGTTCTTCTGTCATAGAGTCTTTAGTGATATACACAGAATGCTTGGTGACTAATGATGTGTCATAGCCATACCTTATGGGCTTTTTACTTTCCCTTTGAGATCTCATGAGTGCTTCATTGGAGGGCTCTTGAATGTCTTCCAATTACTTGAACTTGGTCTTGCCTCTTGACTTCCATGCCTTGAAATCAATTTTCTCTTCATCCTCTAAATTGATATATTCTAGTAATTATTGATCTTCTTGAGTGATAGTTGGAAAGTTATTTTCCAAATCATAAGATAACTTGACCTTCTTGTAATCATCTTCAAACCATGAATTGTTTTCATCAAACAAAACATCACTACTAACTATGAATCCTTTGTTAGCCTATTACCCTTTTGGTTTTGGTCATAGCTAATAAATATACACTTTTCAGCTTTAGGATCAAGTTTCACTCTAATATGTGAGGGTATATGTGCATAGACAATGCACCCAAAGATTTTGCAATGGTCCAATGTGGGTCTCCTGCCATTCCATGCTTCATAGGGTGTCATTTCATCCAAGGATTTGGATGGGATCCTGTTAATCAAGTATGTGGCTGTGGAAACAACCTCTACCCATAGGTAGTTGGGTAGTTTCTTCTCATTGAACATTGATCTTGCAACCTCTACTATCAACCTATTCCTTCTCTCTATCACTCCATTTAGTTCAGGAGTATACCTTGTTGTGAGTTCTCTTTTTATACCTCTATCATGTAAGAATGAATCAAATTCATGTGAGAAATACTCACCACCTCCATCAGATCTGATCCTCTTCAAGTTTCTACATGTTTGGTTCTCAAGCAATGCGAAATACTTTGTGAAAGATGTAAATACTTCATCCTTATGCTTCATGAAGTAAAGAATCTTCCATCTACTGTAATCATCTATATATGAAACATAGTACCTTGAACCTTAGATTGATGGATCTTTGCTAGGACCCACACATCAGTGTGTACAAGCTCCAAGTAGTCTTCATACATGTACCCCTTTCTGTTGAATGGTTGCCTGTGAGCTTTGCCAAATTGGTATGCTCCATACTTGTATATCATGTGTTGTTTGGACACATTTTGAATGCCAAGCACATTTTGATCCCTGCATATTTGCTTTAGTGTTCTTTCTCCTATATGGCCTAACCTTTTGTGCCATATCTCTAGTTTAGATAGAGTTTGATACTTGTAATTGAAGAGTGCTATGTTTCTGGTGTCTTCAATCTCAAATGTAAAGAGTCTACCAAATTTCTCACCTTTTGCAATCTTCTTGAAGCCTTGTTTAGGGTCTTCCACATATGCTCCATGGCTTGTGAATCTGACCTGTAAGCCTTTCTCAAGAATTTGTCCAACACTGATTAGGTTTTTTGTTATGGTTGGTACACATAAGACCTTACTTAAGAGCATCATGTTACCATCACAAGCTTTTACATTTCCAATTATCTTGACAGGGTGTCTAGTGTCATCACATGTCTCCACTTTATGCTTCCCTTTGGGTTCTTCAAGATCTAATAACAATGCTACATTTCCAGCCACATGATTGGAACAACCAAAATCAATATAGAAAAGATGCTTATCATTTTTAGCATGTTTGGATGTCATGTTCATGATGATAAGAGAATCCTGTTGGTCTTTTTTGTAGTTGTTATAGTCTATTCTTCCTTTGAAACCACCTTGATAATTTTTGTTGTTCTAGCCTTGGTTGTAGTTGTGATTGTAGTTGCTTCCTCCATTGTTGAATTCGCCTCTGGATTGTCCATAGCTCCCTCTATGGAAGCCTCTTTCCCTTGATTCCTTGTGTTCTTGAAGCATTCTTCTATGGTGTGGTTTGTAAGGCCACAAATGCTACAAGGTGGAGTGTTGTAGGATTTCCCCCTACCTTGCTTTACTCCTTTGCCCCTTCCTCTAGTACCACTTCCTCTACGTATGTAGTTAACTTGAGAGGTACTAATCTCTTCTTCATTCTTTTTTCTTTTACCCTTAATGTTACTTTTATTTCTATTTCTATAAAGGGCAGAAGATTGGTTACCTCAAGAATTGTCGCCATTCTTGTTGAGCTTTGTCTCATGGATGAAGAGTTGCCCCATTAAGGTGTTCAGGTTAGGTATCTGCATATCCATATAAAGGTCCATTGTTGTAGTGAAGGGCTTCCACTTATCATCATCTTTGATGCAATTAATGAGCTATCTTACTATGTGTTCTTCTTCTTTCTCCTCTCCAATGCTTGCAAGCTGGTCAACCACATCCTTCGTCTTAAACTATGCTTAGGTTGCCTTTTTAGGGTTGTAAACTCCATCCATGGCTGGTTCTTTCTGGCTCTTGTATTTGATGAGAAATATGATGAGAGTACTTCCCAAGTCTCTTGGGAGGTCTTGCAACTCCTAATGTGAGGCAATAAGAAATCAGATATTGAGTTTAGTAGATAGGACCTGGCAAGAGCATCCTTTTCACACCATGTGGTCAACCTTTTTGGCTCTTCCCTTGTGGGTTGATGTTTGCTTTTGAATGTTGGAATCTATTCATCTCCTGAGATGTATCCATATAGACTTCTCCCTTGAAGGTAGGCTTGCATCCTTAGTGACCATGCTGATGGAGATGATTAATCTCCATAAGACAAGCTACACTTGAGTTTAGAACACCTATATGTCAAGTATAGCTCAAAAACTTCACTAATTTTGAAATCTTTCACCAAAATATGAACACTGAGCTTCTCTATGAAAACTAGCTTCAGTCAGAAAAGTATGCCTCACAAAGTTCACTCATTACTTGATGTCGTGATTAAAGCTTTCTATGAAAATTCAAGCACTTTCCACAGGTGGCTTTTACATATGCAACTTTAAATAATTGGTTCTCACAAAATATAACCTGTTTAATAAAATTATTTTAGAAATAGATGGCTTACCTTCCAACTCAGATTTTGACTCCTCATTTGTGTAAAACTTTACACTATGCATTGAGATCTGATCAATTCTTTGATCATTGAAATTGCACTTGTTTTAGATGACACTCATCACTTCTTCACATACAAATGTTCCTACTCACAATTCTCTTAGCCTGATTACAATTAGACTCTCAAATCTTGACCATAGATGCATTAACTCTGGACTTAGATATCTACAAAAGATTCCTAAAATGATTAAACACAAAAGGAGAAATGGAGGAAAAATTGACATGCAATTCTCAGAAAACTTCTTCTATTCAACTCATCTTACGTCTGATGGATGATACTCATTCAACTTATGATCTACACCTCTCTATCTCATCTATTCTTTTTTTCTCCCATATATCATGACTATATACAAGTGTATATATACATATGAGTGTGGATTCATCATTATTTCAAGTATTTGTGAATTATTTACAAAGCTAATATACATGTGTATATATACCATCTCTTTCTGAACCTCTACTTCACTTCATGCTCTTAGGCTTCAATCTTTTTTGCAAGTCTTCACTCCTAAGCTTCATAGAATCATCAATTGCTGATTGTCTTGCTCCAACAGCTCCCTGTCAATCATCAATTGTGATTACATGTATCTTCTTTATCCCAGCCATATCTTTAAACGTTTGCAACTTGGGTCCATCCAAACTCTTTGTCAACATATCTGCAAGTTGATCCTTTGTAGGAATATGCATGATTTCTATTTCTTTATCAACAAACTTCTCTCTCAAAAAATGATATTGGATCTCAATATGTTTGGTCCTGTCATGAAACACAGGGTTAGCTACCAAATACAAAGACATGAGTATGCATGTGTGTGTATGTATCTCTCTCTCTCTCTTTCTCTCTCTCTCTCTTTCATCTCTCTCTTTCTCTCTTTCTCTCTCTCTTTCATATCTCTCTCTCTCTCTTCCTTCCCCCTCTCTCTCTCTCTCTCTTTCTCCCTCCCCGTCACTCTCTATCTTTCATCTCTCTCTATCTCTCTCTCTTTCTATCTCTATCTCTAATAAAGAACAAAACAATCACTTAGATCGATGTAATTCTTTAGATTGCTCTCATCAGTGCCCGATTGACATCTTATCTCATCATATTACAAAAAAGCGATGCCAAAAAACTCTTGCAAAACAAAAGAAAAGAGAAATTATGAAAGAGAAAACATAGAGAAAGAGAGAGGGTGAAAAAGAGAAAGAGTGAGGGTGAAAGAGTGTGTGCATCAGTTACCAAGATGCGAGAGAGAGAGAGATGTGTCTGTGTAGTGAGAGAGATCTATGTGTGTGTCCACAAGACGATCACAGTGTAGGTGGATGAGCACAATCTATGCATGTAACTCTGACAATAATAATATGCAGTTGAAAACAAAGGGGAGTGTCGATTTTTGGGTCTCCGGTTACTTGCCATTGGTATAAGCATCGGTATATGCATCGATATGAGCATCGGTATATTCCTAAGATTACCACTGCTTACACCAATGCGTATAGACTGGCACATATACTGAGGCCTATATGGACATCTATTTTTTTCAGCGATTATACTAGAGACAACCTTTCAATGGTTATATCAATGCCCAAGTGATCGTGGATATGGCTAGCGTGGTCTTACAAATCATTTTCAACAATGATACCAATGCCAGGGTATGACCATCGATATGGGTAGCATCGATATACCCCTCATATATTGTAGTGAAAGTACCACATATGGGTTTAAGATATTGTGGAGTAATACACTACATCTTTGTAAAATATATTCTTCATAATTAAACATCCAAATTATCTAAAGTATGCTTTATTCCACCCCCCAATACGTAAGAATGAGAGTACCACATATGGGTTTGAAATACTCTAATGTAATACACTACATCTTTCTAGAATATATTTTTCATGTAGCGCACACATTCAAATGTAATTGCATGGTAGTGGGATATAAATTATCTGCACAAAATAAACGGTAGTAGCTGGATATTCACATTCCATCGCATACAGTATAGATGGTTTACAAATTTTTACTCACAACATAATATAAATAGAAAATAACCAGAAAATAACCACACCAGACAGTAGCGCAAACAATTGAAGTAGAACTTGTATTTATACAGCGATATTCAACAGAGTAATCAGTTTTTGCAGACATTCTATCTGAGTTTCCTAGATGACTTCTGCCCCTCCTTCCTCCTATGAATCTGAGTGACCTCTAGAGATTCTAATGACCTTTGGTATCTACCCCCTTCCCATACAAAAAGCTTTTACGTCATATTTTAATGATTAATTTTCTATAGATTGCTGCCCCAAACTTGGGCACCAACAATTCTCATATCTTTTAACAAAATGTTGATACCAACGACCACGCCAAAGATTGTTTAGGACTTTCATTGACAAGCAGTCTTCATTTTATGATCTTGAATAATCCTTGTATGCACTTCTCTTCTCAAGCGTAAGGTGCCTAGCCCCATAATACATGCCAAATCTATTGCGAGACTCTTGGAAAAGCTATCGAAGGAGACATAACTTAGACAAAGATGCATAAGGTTCCCAAAAGGTACTTGCTTCTCGATTGCGAAACATGGCCATGGATACTTGCTTGACAGGTAGAAAAAAGGAATACAAGTAGAAGAATATTTATTCACGTTCACATAACACAAATATGCAAGAAGATAACAAGCATACTTGATTCCATGGTTTTCAATAATCACCTTGGTACTTTTCTTACAAGTACAAGATGGGATGATGCACCTTGATGGCTTCGTTTCTCCGTCCCTCACCCCACCTACATAGAGCATCCCCTCCAAGTATAGGGAACATCCAAGCTTCTCCTCCTTCTTACATGACTTGCAAACACATTATTCGCCTCGAATGGAAGTGATAGAGTGAGCTTGCATTTGGCCAATGTGCTCTAAGAGTATCGACGGAAAATGTGTAATATATTTTGCTTCTAACGTGTTTTCTCTCCGCTATTGTTTTCTCTTGTTGTCTATTTTTCTCTTATTTATCTACCCCATATTGTTTCCTTTTGCATACATTTATATTCCTTGTAGTCCCCCATGCTACTCTCTCCAAGATCTTTGGAACTTCATCCCATTCTGATTGCTTTTTAAGATGTTCCACGACCACTTACATTGACATGTGTCTCTAAATGCTTCCCTGTTTCATCGTTTAGTTCCTTATGAACACGAAATAGAATATCTTTGATGGGCCTTCTTAGGTATACGATACATGCAAATGATTGACTACAAAGAAGGTTGCTATCAGTCAAGTATACAATCCAAACCACTTATGCACCACATATGCGATGTGTGTGGCTTTCAAGCACAAAAAATGTGTTCTTCTATAACAAATAAAAAACACTAAAAACTATCAGGGGTATATCGAGGCTTCTACTAGGGAAAATGCACAGGTGCGATTTTGCCTCGACACCCATGTGAGCTTCGGCATAGGTGTCGGTACCAAAGCACCAATATAGGCATCGTTATGGGTGCCAGTATAAGTATCAGTAATCTCGTGGGCATGAGCATTGGTATGAGCATCGATATGCCGAGCTGTGTATCGATGCTCATACTGGCACCTATACCAATGACCATATCTGCAATTTTTTTTTTTGGGTAAAGCGTGTTGTCTCTTACTACAGCAACATTACCATGTTGTTGTGTAGCAAAAGACCATACACTCTGCCAAAAAAAAAAACTAAGTACACTAGTGGTTTCCAATCTAGTGTTTAGATGATCAACAACCAAAACATGATTTGATAAAGCAAAACACTGTCAGACACAAAAGGTATGAGCAGAATGAACCATGAACCATATACAAAAGAGATATATATTCCATAAATGAACCATGTACAAAAGTGTGGCAAACCATTTCCATACATGAGTCAAATATAAAATGTGGCAAAGCACTACCATATAGGAACCAAATACAAAATTCTAGCACACGACTACCATATATGAGCCAAATAAAAAATTGTGGCACACCATTGCCATACACATGCCTAGAGGAATCAAAACATCTATATCTACAATCTTGCAACAAAGAAAATTCATGAAATGAGATAAATTGACATGATATTTATAAACAATAACTAAAAACATGAAACCAAGTTTATAAGCTCACCTCATCGTAGATGCTCCCATGAAATGACTACACCCTGTCCCTCCAAGTCCTCCAAGAGTGCAACCAATCCATGACCATATCCATAAGCCTCATGTCGGAGGATGATCCATTGCCAACTCTTGCAACAAATATGCAAAACATTAGATGAACATACATGAAGTGCTTAACACAAACAAGTTCAATAATCAAAATGATACTTAAAAACTTGTGATGCATAGTGTCATATCCGTTGCTACCCAAATATGACGATCCAAATGTATCTAGACATGATCACCGCATCTCGCTACTGATGATATCGATCAAGAATCTATTGCTACTCATTGCAAATCATATTCCACTCCTCAGTGTTTAACCATACAAGATTCGACAAGCCTGCTATGAAAGCATCACGAACCTCGGATCATCAATGGGACATAACCTCATGTGTCATGTGTTGAATCCACTCTAAGCTGATAATAGGATGCCTATGTGTTGGCCGATACTCCTGATAGATCATCTTTGTGATATAATTTTTATGATCTTTATCCTGTTCACTCCATTTCAACATGACAAAGTGTCCAAGTTGTATGGAGCAAAGCTATCGTATGCAATGACACATGGCCTTTCGGGCTGCATCCGTCACTGGAGCTCCATCACGTATACTATACACCTTGGAGTCGTCATGGTCATGAGCATCCCACAGTGTACATGGTGTACCATGTGGCATACCTACATCTGAGGTATTCTCTCAAATGGGAGACACAACATCCATTGCACTGATTCCATAACATCCACCTCCTCTAGAGCCACATGTAGATCGACTTCTACAACCTCCTTCTCCAGAGTGTGACCTCGATTAATGAGACGTGCCAACACCTGTGTCACACTAAGATATCAAATGCACTCATTGACTACTGGAGCCACTAGGGGATGGCTAAGAAGGCGATCATGGTGGAGTCATAAAGACAGGAGACGTACCTCTATCAAGAGTAGCCATGCCCATGGGAATGATGCCAATGAGAGCGATGCGGACAAGAGTGATGCCGATGAGAGTGAAGCCGAGAGAAGTGAGATTGGCAGGAGTCAAGTCGGGGGGAGTGCTACTACGAGCGATCCAGTACTATGATGCAACAACTATATAAGTGGTAGGTACCTGAGATATAAGCTCTAAGAACTACTCCTCTATGATGGAATGCAAAGTGACTAGAGGACTGTCTCCCATCGTGCTCTACAACAAAAAAACTCAAATAATTAGTATACGATAATAATGGTAATATAGAGAAATAGTAGTGTACAAAAGAACATAGCAAAAAAAATAAATTCAAACTAGTACATATAAGTGCTTGCTTCAAACATCCTCTATTCTAGCATCTTCTTGGAGATCTAATGCATAGAGGATATCTATCTCTACATTGGCGACTTCTAGATCTCTTGGTATGCTAGCTCCTTGTTGATCATTGTTCTCATACAACATATTGCCTATTACTTCATCTTGTACTTCATCTTCTTCAAAGACCTCTTCATCTCGGACAATGATCTCTCTTGGAGTCCAATAGAGATGGAAGTTTTTCTATGTCTATGTTCTCACAAATTTTTCTGCTATGTGGGGAGACTTATGAAACAAATAGCCACTCTAGTTCTTTTGAATCGGACCTAAAAACAACTTGCTCACAGTGTTCAGGAAGTACAAATGTATCTCTTTCATTTGTCCATAGCTTTTTGGAATCTAATTGAAGCAAGCCACTCTTATCCCACCTCATTGTTGCATTTCTTCCAGAGATGACTACTTTGAACCATTTCACATCAAATCTAATTGAAACAAGTGACTCTTATCCCACCTCATTGTTGCATTTCTTCCAGAGATGACTACTTTGAACCATTTCACTTCAAGATATCTTGGATCGCTCCACAATAATCGAGTTGCCTTCTTGAGCATTGTCGTCTCTTGCACTAGCTCTACTTTTTTGAAAAAAGTTAATCAACACCCCAATATCAAAAGTAGATCTATTAATTTTATTGATTCGTGCGATCCAAAAGTGTCATCCATGAGACCATAGTACACCGTATTTAGAATACTCCCAATCACACCCCTTTGCAAGTTCCTTCTCTTCTTCAAAGATATCTTCACCTGCAGCCTTTGCTTGTGAAACCCTTGTATCTAGCCGTCTGCTCATTGGAAAGGGTGGAAGAGGTTGAAGACCTTTCAGAAGAGGCAAAAAGCAAGTGGAATGATTCATTTGAAACTGATCTCTTTCCTTTGCATTTGTCTCCTTGGCAAGCTCATACCTCTCTAACCACTTCTGCATAGGCTCAGAGTTAACGATGCAAAACTTCATTGCCTTCTCTCTAAAAGCTGCATCCATTTTTCTTTGCATCCCTTGAGGTTCATCACCTACGAGATGGACATCTTCATCATCACTCCATAAGCAAGGAGTTTCTAGATCCGACATGCATAGAAACTCTATTATGAATACAAGAGACTCTTGTATGAGCCATTGCTCTACCATGCTACCCTCTAGATGTGCTCTCTGATGAAAAAACCCTTTTAATGTCTTCACAAAGATCTCTAAGAAGAACATTGATCAACTATGAATAGTTCCTACTATTGCAACTTCATCAACCACATGAACTAGTAAATGAAGCTGAATTGTGAGAATACTTATGGGAAAGTATTTCTCTACCATATAGATAACCTCTATAGCATTGTGTTTTGCACTCTCTATGATTTCTCTCTTTATCTCTTTAAAAGAGATCTACCATACCAAGGAACTGATCTTATAAACGGTTGTTTGCACATCCTCCAAAAGGCAATCTTTTAGAACTATAGGAAGAAAAATTTGTAAAAACTTGTGCCAATCATGAGACTTGAGCCCTCTGAGATCTTGATTTTTGTAAAGGCAATCTTTAGACACCTCATGCACCTAGTAGGTGTTCGAAACTCTGAAATCACTTTCTTCACTTGTTGCTTCCCCATCTTGCAAAGCACCCAAGGAGCTCTTGATAATGAAATTATTTCAATGGGCTTAGTAATTGCCCACAACTCTTGCATACGACCTCACTCTTCTAAGTCCTCCCTTTGTGATTTTCTTTCTTTCTTTCAGATCAAAGTCTTCTAGAAAATCTCTCCCACATTCTTGAAAATATGCACTGGTTCTACCAAATGATTGATCAATAACTCACTCCAATAAAGGAATTCATGAAAGATCAACAATTGTTTCATGCTAGCAACTAGTGTTTCTAGATCCCACAACTACTTCCAATTGATTGGTTTCATTTGTTGTTGTGCTTTTCGGCCAATTTTCCCTTCACGTAAAACATGTCCATCAGAAAAATGTCTATGATGTCCTTCATAGATAGTGTTCCAAAGTGCTTTGGAGTAGCATGCTTTGAGTCATGGTTCACATAGGGGATAAGCATGGCAACCCAAAATTGATAAACTTGAACATTCACCATAATCGGGCCAATCATGCATCGTCCATAAAAGTATGTCTTGCATTCACATGCCGCTTCTTCTTATAGGTTAGGTATGTTGCACAGAGCAATCCCATCCCATAAAGTGTGCAGCTCTTCCACAAGTGGTGCAAGGTATACAACCATGTTTTTTACCTTATACTTACCTGACACAATGAGAGCTAATAATAAGTGGTCCTTTTTTGTGGCTAGCCATGGTGGGATGTTATAGTTGACCAAACATACATGCCATGTGCTCCATGAAGAGCTGCATAAACCGAATGGACTTACTCCATCCATAGCTTGGCCTAGATGACAGTTCCGAAGCTCACTAGTAAACTCTAGCCACTTCCTATCTATGTGTTTCCAAGCATTAGTTTGACCAAGCACTCATATTACACTATCTGTAGACCTCCTCTTTACATTCCATAACATAAACTCAGCTATGGATTTGCATTTGAACATGCTCTTAATTCTTACAATGATAGGAAAGTGGTGTAGAACCTTTATGGGGTCTGCTTTGCCCACAAGGTCTTCTCTAAACCTATTCGCTCCACACTTTGAAAATATGTGGAGATGCTCATACTCATTCAGAAAGAGAATGCAATTGTTCGGAAAAACTTGAATCTTGGTGTAGTCCATTATAAGAGATTGTAAAAGTTTTTTTGCATCTCCACGTGTTGGAGGCATATCATTGCCATTTGGAAAAAACTACTCTTTAAGAAGCTTGCAATATGAAATTATAATGATATTAGTAAATAAAGTTATTTTGATACAACAATGAAAGTTTATTTCAAATCCACTTACCCAAACAATTCAAAGACACTACTATCTAACCATCCATGGATGGATGGAAGATTGAGCATCATGACTTTTCCCCTGTGTACAATGGTAAACGAGTTAGTCTTTGCATGTTCTAGTATTCTTCCTCGACTTTTGATCATGGAAATTCTATTGTGTCCATAGGACCCATGACGTCTTCTCCACCATCATGATCTTTGTCCATCTCATAAAATGCTTCAAGCATTTCTTCCATGTGTTCATTCTATGTAATGCTATTGGTACTTTCTACTTCTACCTCCCTCTTCGTTCTCTTCTATCAATGAGAGGTTATCTGTGCAATGTTGTTTGGGTCCACCTACTCACCAGGGGGATCATGCAAATGGTAGCATAGGTTTTGTAGTCGAGTTTTATCAAAGGATCCGTATTCTCTAAGATGTGTAGTACAAATCTATCATTTTCGATAAATTTGATACTTGCACTGAGTGCAAGGACATGCCATTCTCTCCTTCCGATCCAAAAGTGCCATCTGATACCATGTGGACATGTCAAGACATTTAATTCTAAAACCCTATTTTTTATTAAACAAAAAATCCTATTTTTTATTTATTTAATTTAATTCAAAAACTTGTTTATCTATATTGTACTTTTTTCTATATTTATTTAACTATATTTATTTATTTTTTCTCTATATTTATTTATCTATATTATACTCTTTATATTTATTTAACTATATTATACTTATTTATCTATATTGTACTTATTTATCTATATTTATCTTTTCATATTTATTTAATTAAAAAAATTTGGCTCTATTTTTTATATATTTAATTATGTAAATTTAATCTACTAAAAAATCCTTAAAATTGGATTTATATATATTTATATATGTTTATTTAATCTATATATTTAAAACCCTACTTATCTATACTAAAATCCTATTTTTTATATATATTTATTTATATATTCTAATTTTTTCTTAATTTTTCTCTTAGTTTTTTTCTTATATATATTTAATTTAATTAAAATCCCTAAAACCCTATTCCTAAAGACATAGACCTAAAACATGTATATGTGTGTATGCATGTGTATATACATGTGTATGTGTATATGTATTATGTGTGTATGCATGTGCAAAACATCTAAAACCCTAATCCTAAAGACATAGATGTAAAACATGTATATGTGTGTATGCATGTGTATATACATGTGTATGTGTATATGTATTAAGTGTGTATATGTGTAAATGTGTGTAATGCATGTGTAGAAAGCCTAAAACCCTAATTCTAAGGATGTAGACCTAAAACATGTATATGTGTGTATGCATGTGTATATACATGTGTAGGTGTATATGTATTATGTGTGTATATGAGTATATGTACCTAGATCTAAAACATGTATATGTGTGTATACATGTGTATGTGTATATGCATTATGTGTGTATACGTGTATATGTGTGTATGCATGTGTGAAAAGCCTAAAACCCTAATCCTCAAGACTTAGACCTAAAACATGTGTATGTGTGTAAGCATGTGTATATACATGTGTATGTGTATATGTATTATGTATTTATGCATGTGTAAAAAGCCTAAAACCCTAATCCTAAAGACATGTCCTAAAACATGTATATGTGTGTATGCATGTGTATATACATGTGTATATACATGTGTATGTGTATATGTGTATAAGTATGTGCATGTTTGTTTACATATATGTATATATATGTGTGTATGCATATGTGTGTGTATGTATGTATGCATATGCATGTTTCTATGCATATGTGTGTGTATATCTATGCATGTCTGTATGTAATATGTATGTGAGTGTGTGCATATAGGTGTGAGTGTGTATGTATATATGTGAGTGTGTCTGTATATGTATGTGATTGTGTATGTATATGTGTGTATGTATATGTGTGTATGCATGAATGCAAAGCATAAATATGCATGTGTGCATGTAATATGTATGTGAATATGTAATATGCATGTGTTTACATATGTGTACATATGTGTGTAAATGTATTTATGCATATGTATGTGTATGCATATGTATGCATGTGTGTGTACATATGTGTGTGAATGTATGTATGCATATGTATATGTATGCATGTGTATATGTGTGTGTCTGAATGCATATGCATGTGTGTATATGTGTGTGTGTATGTATGCATGCATATACATGACTATGTGTGTGTGTATATGTATCTCTCTCTCTCTCTTTATGTCTCTTTGTTTCTCACTGTCTTTCATGTCTCTCTCTCTCTATCTCTACTTCTAATAAAGAACAAAACTATCGTTTACATCTATGTGTGTGTGTATCTCTATCTTTTCTCTTTCTCTTGCATTTTCTCTCTCTTTCATCTTTCTTTCTCTCTCTCTTTCATCTCTCTCTCTCTCTCTCTTTCTTTCTCTATCTCTCTTTCTCTCTCTCACTCTCTATCAATAGAGAACAAAGCAACCACTTACATCGATGTAATTTTTCAAATTGATATTGTCAAACTCAATGAATGTCATCTCTCGTTAAATTCCAATGAATCAATGCCAAAAAGCTCCTACAAAACCAAAGAGAAGAGAATTTAGAAAACAAAAAACGTAGAGAAAGAGAAAGGGTGAAAGAGTACGTGCATCACTTACCAAGATTAATGATCTGATTCTAGAGAGACAAAGTGTGTGTGTGTGTAGAGAAAAAGATATATGTGTGTTTGCACACAATGGAGGTCATGTGCAAACTCTGTTGGGAAGATGGATGAATACTTCAGGAACATAAGTAGGTACTGCCAAATCCTGGTTTGTACCAGCCCTTTGATGCTTCATAGTTGATAAGTAGACCTTCTTAGCTTTCCAATGACACCATAAAATGGCCTATGTACTTTGGAAATGATGTATGAAAATATTGAATCAAAACAGACAACTTTGAACTTCAAGTCTTCAAGAAAACCTTCTATTTTTTACCATACACTTGCTATATCTTGAGCTCAGTATAACCAGCACAGTAGGAATTGGAAAACTTCCTTTTAGGGGTATCTAATTAGCTTAGCAAGCTAACTATTTCAAGTGAAATCACTTAAAAAGATTCACTATGCTCAGAGAAATTAATTTAGCAAGTAAACCTTTACCCTCGATATTTAAGGACTGTTGCAGACTTTCACAAGTGATCACCTCGACGGACTTTTCTCTGAAATGGCTGAATAGAAATCCTTAAAATGTTGACAGCATGTAGAAGACTTTGAGCTGGTTCCAAAAAGCTAAGGATCTTTGAATATGGTGGAGAAATGAGTGAGATATGAGCTGCACAAGTAGACTAACTGATAGAGACTATGACAGAGAACTCAAAAATGAACAATGTGATTGTAATGTATTAATGAACAATGATGTACAATGCCATAGGCATGATGATCATTGCCTAATGGTGGAGAAAGGTGTAGGCTACTATGTAGGTCTCACACACACACTCAGAAAGTACAATGAATAGCTCGAGATTGATGAGTCTCTTTTTTGCGACTTTTTCTTAGAGGTTTATATAAGAGTTCACTTTCAATTTGAATTTGAATTCAAATTTTGGCTTTTTCTAAAAAGTGATCCTCCATTATAGGAGATATTCCATCAATCAAACCTTCTAACTTTTTACGAGATTTTCTAGGTAGGTGTTTACAAAGATTCCAAGTCAAGTATGAATTTTACACAAGGATAAAATGGTAAGTATCTACTAGCATTGGTTCACATGTAGTTTCATATATGTAGTGACTTCAAGCCAAATGTGTAGGCTTGTGAAATGCACCAACAACTCCCCCTCAAGCCAAACATTTTGGCTTGGTCTTTATCTTTAGTCTTCATATATATCCTGCAATCCAATGATTGATTTGAACTTGCAAAGTTTGGTTCCATCCAATGCTTTAGTTAACAAATGTTGGTTGATACATATGTTAGTTGAATGTCCTTGCTTAATAGCTTTTCTCTCACATAATGGTAATGGACCTCTATATGCTTGGTCCTAGCATGATAAATAGGATTAGCTACAAGGTGAAGTGAGCTTGTATTATCTCCAAAGATCAATGGTGAGGTAGTATATAAACCCAATTCTGTATACAATAACTTGATCCATGTGGCTTCTTGGGTAGCATTAGACAATCCTCTATATTCTGCCTCGGTTGAAGATAAGGCAACAATAGGTTGTTTCTTTGAAGACCATGATATTGGTTTATCACCTGCAAATGAAATGTATCCTGAAGTGCTCCTCCTATCATCCTTGGATCCTGCCCAATCTGCATCTGAATAAATCTTGATATCCAAGTCTGAAGTGTAAGGGAAATAAAAACCATGATGTTGAGTACCCTTGAGGTACTTTAGAGTTCATTTGGTAGCTTCTAAGCAAGGTACCCTTGGCTTGTGCATAAACTGATTTAGCACACTAACTCCATATGCAATATCTATCCTTGTTAAGGTAGCATAGTTCAAGCTTCCCACCATGCTTTGGTAACCTGTAATATCATCAATTTCATCACCTTCATGGGCACTTAATTTTAGGCTTACCTCCATTGGAGTACTTGCAACTTTGGCATCCTACAAATGAAACTTCTTCAACATATCCTATATGTATTTTTTCTGAGTAATATAGATTCCAGAGTTAGTATAGACTAACTCAAGTTCAAGAAAATACTTTAGTAAACCAAGATCACTAATCTTGAACTCCTTCATCATCTCGTTTTTATCTCTCTGATTCCATTGACATCATCACCTATAAGTATGATATCATCAACATAAACACATAGGTATATTACCTCTGAATTACTTCTCTTGATGAATAGAGAGGTATCTGCCTTACTCATGATGAAACCTTGGTCCTGAAGATATGTGGTCAATCTGTGATTCCATGCCCTAGGTGCTTGCTTCAATCCATAAAGAGCTTTATTCAACTTGCATACATATGTTACCTTTTTTGGATCCTCATAGCCAAGAGGTGGTGACATATATACCTCCTCTGAAATCCATCCATTCAAGAAAGAATTTTTTACATCTAGCTGATACATGTTCCAATTCTTAGATGCAGCCATACTTACCAATACCATGATGGTTGGCATCTTGGCCACAAGTGAGAATGTTTCTTCATAGTCAATGCCTTGGGTTTGTGCAAAACCCTTGGTCTAGCTTGGTCTTTGCATTCTTCATATGATCCTGGTTCTTCAATTGACAAGACTTTCGCAAGATAAATAGAATGTTTAGTGACAAGAGAGGTGTCATACCCATATCTGATAGGTTTTTTGCTCTCCCTTTGTGATCTTCTGATTGCTTGATTTGAAGATTCAGGTATGTCTTCAAGTTTCTTCATCTTGAGTTTGCCTTTGGACTTCCATGCCTTGAATTCTTCACGGTTGATAATGTCTTCATCATTTGAATTGTTGTCTTCATTTTGAGTAGGCTCCTCCTTAGCAAGACTTGGAAACTCCTCCTCCAAGTCATAGGGTAGTTTAAACTTCCTGCATTCATTCTCATACCAAGAGTCATTTTCATCAAAGACAACATCTAAACTAACCATGAAACCCTTATTTGAAGGGTTGTAGAACCTATATCCTTTCTGATTTAGATCATATCCAATAAAGATACACTTCTCAGCCTTACGGTCTAGCTTACCTCTTATCTGAGAAGGAATGTGTACTTATGCTACACATCCAAATATCCTACAATGATCAAGTGAGGGTCTCTTACCATGCCATGCTTCATAAGGGGTCATCCCATCAAGGGATTTAGATGGCAACCTGTTTATGAGATAAGTGGTAGTAGATACACTCCCTGCCCATAAATAGTTAGGTAATTTTTTTTCATTCAACATTGACCAAGCTGTTTCAACAATCAATCTATTTCTTCTCTCAGCTACCCCACAAGTGCAAGATACCTTTTAAAATAGTTGAACACTTCATCTTTGTGCTTCATAAAGTACAATACAATCCACTTGCTATAATCATCAATAAAAGATACATAGTACCTTGATCCTGAGATTGAGGGGTCTTTGCTTGGTCCCCATACATCTGTATGGACAAGTTCTAGGTATTCCTCATGCATGTAGCCTTTCCTTGAGAAGGGTAACCTGTGAGACTTCCCAAACTAACAAGTCACCACATTTATAAATCATGTGTTATTTGGAAACATTAGGTATTCCAATTACACATTGATCCCTGCATGTTTGTTTCAAGGTCCTTTCTCCTACATGCCATAATCTTTTATGCCAAATATCAAGCTCTGAAAGTGTTTGATCTTTATAATTGTAGAGTGCAATATTCTTTGCATCTTCTAGCTCAAAAGTAAAAACTCTACCAGTTGGAGTTAGACGTCTGCGGAAGCACACGAATAGCACAAGGAAGAAGAAGAAGCTTGGAGCACAAACACACAATACTGAATGTATTACTAGAGAATGTACAAAGATAAGTAGCCCATTAGGGCAATAGGCATATATACAAGCCGGGGGAAAAAAACCTCCTAAAGAGGGAAAAAAGTGCCCCGGCAGGTCCTAGTGTGTTCACACACATCACTACCTAAATATATCAACAAATCCCCCCTGGGAGTGATGCGGTGAACAAGGAGCTAGCACTCATGTATAAGCAAGTGCCAAGCTATGTGGAAATCACTCTACAAAAGGAAGTAAGCCCAAAGCTTTGCGGAAAGCTTCCAACTTCTCCCTAGGTAGAGCCTTCGTGAAAAGGTCTGCAATGTTCTCGTGCATGGGCACATATGCCAAGCTGATCTCCCCAGCAGAGAACCTCTCCCTGACATAGTGATAATGCACCTCAATGTGCTTAGTGCGAGCATGGAACACAGAGTTCCTCGCAACTGCCAATGTGCTCTGACTGTCAGTGAAGATGGTGGTGGCAGAAGACTGACCAACACCCAAATCAGCCATAAGGCGTCTGAGCCACACACACTCAACAGTCGCTGTGAAAGCTGCCCTATACTCAGCCTCACAACTAGAAGTGGCCACAGTAGGATGCTTCTTGCTCAACCAAGATATACATGAGCTACCAAGCATGAAATAAAAACCACTGGTGGACACACGAGTGTCATAGCAACCAGTCCAATCTGAGTCAGAAAAAGCATGCAAATCTGGCGGTAGTGATTCCCCCTTGGGATAAAACAACCCAAGTAGCCGAGTACCACTCACGTAGCGAAAGATGCACTTAACCACCTTCCAATGCGTGACTCTTGGGAAATGCATAAACCTGCTCATCTGTGAGACAACAAATTGAATATCTGGACGAGTAATGCATAAGTAAATCAAGCATCCAATAGCTTGATGATAGAGAACAACATCAAATGCATCTCCAGCATCATGAAGACTCAATCGTAAACCTGTCTCCATAGGAGTGGCAATAGGCTTACAGTCTTCAAGGCCAAAACGCTGCAATAATGTGTCAATATATTTCGTTTGACACAAAGCCATTCCACCATCAACTTGCATAAACTGAATGCCCAAATAGTGATGCAAATGCCCCAAATCAGGCATCTCAAATGAGGCATGCAAATCAACCTTGAAATCAGCAATATGATTCTCAATAGGACCAGTGAGCAGCATGTCATTAACAATGATCAGAAGCACATCATTAGCACGCTTAACATATAAGGTGCTTTCAATTGGACTGTTCTCAAAACCATGTGCAACCAGATAGGCATGTATCTTCTCATACCAAGCACATGGTGCTTGCTTTAAACCATATAATGCCTTCTTTAATCTCCACACCTGGTTTTCATGCCCTTTCTGCACAAAGCCACAGGGCTGAAAAACATACACTTCTTCATGCAAGTCACCATTCAGAAATGCTGTTTTAATGTCCAACTGATGTACATTCCAACCATGATGGGCTGCAAGTGCACAAATGCTCCGAACAGTAGTCATACGGCATGTAGGTGCAAAGGTCTCATCAAAATCAATGCCTCTTTCCTGAGTATAACCCTTTGCAACAAGCCTAGCCTTATACCTGTCAACTGTACCATCAGGTTTACGCTTCAGCTTGTATACCCACTTAGTGCCAATGGCCTTTTTGCCAGGAGGCAAGTCACATAAAGACCATGTACCATTCTTCATTATAGCATCATATTCAGATTGCATAGCAGCCATCCAATTTTCTGAATTTTGTGCTTCATCAAAAGAAACAGGCTCATTCTCATCACAGAGACTAGACGCAACCATAGCATAGCAATCTGATGCAAAGGAGGCACTATGAGAGCCTGAACGAGTATGATATGACAAAGGTGCATCTAATTTGCTGTCACACAAAGTCTGCACCAGCCATTTTGGCCTGCTCAATATCAGCTCTCTCATCAACAAGTGCATCATGTAAATCTACATCAGAAATGGAATGATCTGCATCATCATATCAAACCTGCAAAGGCTGAGAAGTTGCCTCATTAGGACCAGCACTAGACTGTCCACCTATAAAAAGAGGCATCAAAGTATCATACATGTCTTTAGAGCTAACAGATGTCTCCTTAGTACATGAAAGCAATGGCTGAATAGCATCTTCCACAAAGACAACATCACGGCTAACCAGAATGCGTTTAGTCTGTGGATGATACAGACGATAGCCTTTACTTTCAGAACTGTACCCAACAAAAGCACATTTTACTGCCTTATCATCCAATTTTCTACGATGTTGTTGAGGCACTAGTGCATATGCCAAAAAACCAAAAACACGCAGATGAGCAACAGATGGCTTGCGGTCATGCCAAGCCTCATATGGCGTGATAGACTGCAATGCTTTAGTGGGACACCTGTTCAGTACATATGTTGCACACATGATAGCCTCAAGCCAGAAACTATGAGGTAAAGCGTGACTCTTGACCATACACCTCGCCATCTCCATGAGAGACCTGTTCTTCCGTTCAGCAACTCCATTCTGTTGAGGTGTATACGGCACTGTACACTGGTGTTGTCACGTTCAGCCAGAAATGCATTAAAATCAGAAGACATATATTCCCCCCCACGATCAGAACGGAGGGTGCCCATTTTACATGCTGACAGATTTTCAGCCAAAACCAAAAACTGTTTAAAGCACATGAACACTTCGGACTTTGCTTTGAGTGGATATACCCATGCATGCGTGGAAAAATCATCAATGAAAGTCACGAAGTAAAGGTAATTTCCAAAGGAGGGTGTCTGCATAGGACCACAGACATCACTATGGACAAGCTGCAATTTCTGTGTAGCCCGAACTGAACTATCTTTTGGAAAGGAGGAACGCTGCATTTTGCCCAAAATACAGCCTTCACAAACATGTTTTCCAGGTGCCTCAAGTTTGGGCAAAGAGGACACCATTTCAAATTTTTGCAGGCATAGCAAACTAGCAAAATTTAGATGACCAAAGCGTGCATGCCAAAGCTTTGCATCTGACATAGCCTGAGAATCATTTACTGCACATGCCGAATCATTTTCAGATCTTTCATAGTCTATGAGCTTATACAGCCCACGACATAAAATGCCAGAAGCAATAATCACATCGCCATTTGACAGATCATGAACTGTACACCTGTCATCAACAAATTTCACAACCAAGCCAATCTTGGCTAATGTAGAAACTGATAACAGGTCCTTTTTTATCCCTAACACAAATAAAGCATCTGACAAAGTGAAAGAACTACCATCAGCAGTAGTCAAAATGATCTTAGCAACTCCCATAATAGGATAAGAGGAGTTGTTGGCGCATGTAACAGTATTCCCTGTAGGGGCAAGCTCGAGTGAAGAGAAGAAACTACGCTGCAAGGTAATATGTTTGGTCGCCCCACTATCAAAATACCAAACAACTGAGTCTACTGCAAACATGCACTGCTCATGAGAAGATGGGTCAAAACTGGAGATCATAGTAAACACCCATTCTTCTTCTTGCACAAGATTTGCAGACTCTGTTTTTGGTGTAGAGGCCTCTACAACAACCATTCCAGCCTCTTTCTTCTTTGCCTCTTTAGCAGCCAGTTTTGGACAGTTCTTTCTGATATGATCATTCCCTTTACAGTACTTACAAAACAATTTCTGCTTTTCTGATTTCTTCTCATCTTTATATTCCTTCTTCGAATATGCAGAATTAGTAGATTTCTGATTACTAGTTGAAGAGCTCCATTTTCCTTTGCCCTTCTGACTAGCCAGGAAAGCTTGATCTGCAACTCGCATAATGGACTTGTTTTGCCTGGACTGATCTTCCTGCAGCAGAAAAGAGACTAAATCCTCAAATGATAAGGCATTCGGATTGCCTTTCATCATCAACCGAAGAGTAGAAGCAAAACTCTGATATGAGTCAGGAAGACCATTCAGAATGGTCTGCACAAGTGAGCTATCTGGTATAACCTCATCAGCAGAAATCAACTGTTCCTTCAATTCTTTGATCTTTGTTAGGAAACTGTCCATAGAATTACCTTCATTCATGTGCTCACTCTCCAACTATTTTCGAAGGTAAGTAACATGATCCTCATTCCTAGCTTGGTACAATGTGGTAAGTGTATCCCAAGCATCCTTAGCTAATCTGCAAGAGCAAATGTGAGGAATAATAGCACGTTTGACAGACAAAGCTATCAATGCATGTGCCTGGGCATCTCTGCCATCCCAACGAATCTACTCTACAGTAGGTGCAACAGAAACAGCAGCACGAACAGGAATCTTCGGAATATCATCTTCAACACCATCTTCATCAGCTCCAACACCTGTATTTGTAGTACCTATCGTTACAGGTGTAACAGGACGTCTTTCAACACCCTGCACAATGTTCCACAATCCTTTTGCAACCAATACATGTCGCATCATATAAGCCCATAATGGGTAGTTGGTACCATCCAACTTATCCTCAACAGCCAATATACGGAATACATCGTTGCTTTCAACCATGGCCAGTGACTAAAATACCTTGATGCAGAAAATTGACTGTATCTCAAAAAGTTGAACGGAACTGCCCAAACAAATTTTGCTAGACCTATAGCAGACTTCGAGATGCTTAACTGGCGAACAGAAACTGGTATATACCTTTGGCACAAAAAGACAAAATAGCCTGCACAAGCACTATGATAGTGCGTTTGGAGGGCGAAACGAGCTCAGATCGAAAACACGCTGAGTATGCTCACCAAAATTCATGCGATTCTGAGACTACAAACGGAGGAGTGTCGATGGCGCCCTAGATGAAGCGACGACCTGCTTTGATACCAATTGTTGGAGTTAGACGTCTGCGGAAGCACGCGAACAACACAAGGAAGAAGAAGAAGCTTGGAGCACAAACACACAATACTGAATGTATTACTAGAGGATGTACAAAGATAAGTAGCCCATGAGGGCAATAGGAGTATATACAAGCCGGGGGAAAAAAACCTCCTAAAGAGGGAAAAAAGTGCCCCGACAGGTCCTAGTGTGTTCACACACATCACTACCTAAATATATCAACACTACCTGTCTTTTCTCCTTTAGCAATTCTCTTGAACCCATGCTTGGGATCGTCCACAAATGCTCTATATTGGTTGAACCTGACCTGCAAACCTTTTTCCACAATCTATCCAAAACTCATCAAGTTTTTTGTAATGCTTGGTATATATCGTACTCTACTCAAGAAGTTTTGATTCCCATAAGAGGTCTTAACATTTCCAACTTTAACTACTGAGTGCTTTGTGTCATCACCTGTTTGTACTTGATGCTTACCTCTTGGTTCTTCAAGGTCAGAGAGTAGAGCTACATTGACAGCTACATGATTTGAGCATCTTGAGTCAATGTAGAAGAGATGATCATCATTTGTACCTGGTTTTGAAGTCATATTCATAATCAGGAGAGAATCATCTTGCTCTTTTGTATAGTTCTTGTAATCCTTTCCAGATTTGAATCCTCCTTGGTATGTGCCATTATAGTTGTTGTTGTAGTTGTTGTTGTATCCTTGATGATGGTTGAATCTACCTCTTGATTGTGAGTATCCACCTCTTTGATATCCTCTTCCTCTCTGATTCTTGTAATTCCTGAAACACTCATCTATACTATGATTTGATAAGCCACAAATGTTGCATGTTGAGGAGTTACAGGATCTCCCCCTACCTTGCTTACCTCCTCTACCCCTTCCTCTTGATGATCTACCTCTCCCTGCATAGTTGGCTCGGGAGGTAGTGCCTTCATCCTCTCCTTTCTTGTTCTTGCCTTTATCTTTAGACTTAATTTTATTAGTGTATAGGGCAAAAGAGCTATTACCTTTGGATGAGTCTCCATTCTTTTTGAGCTTGGCTTCATGAGTGAACAATTTCCCCATGAGAGTGGTAAGATCTGGAATTTGCATGTCCATGTATAGGTCCATGGCAGTGGTGAAGCTTTCCCATTTTTCACTACCTTTAATCCCATTGATCACTTGCCTTACTATCTGCTCTTCTTCAATCTCTTCTCCTATGCTTGCTAACTGATCTGCAACATCTTTAATTTTAGTCACATCTCTGAAATAGCCCACTTAGGTTGCTTCATTAGTGTGGTGAATTCAATCCACAGTTGGTTTTTTCTGGCCCTTGTGTTGGAAGAGAAATAGGATTACAAGGTTTCCCAAGTCTCTTGGGATGTCTTACAGTTTCTAATATGTGGCAAAAGAAAATCAGAGATGGAGTTGAGTAAGTAAGACCTTGCTAATGCATCCTTGGCACACCATGTGTTGAGGTTCTCATGTTCTTTCTTTGTTGGTAGTCCTCTGGTTTTGAATGAGGGAAATTCCTCATCTCCTAAGATGTATCCATAAAGACTCGTTCCTTGTAGATACGTCTTCATCTTTAGAGACCATGCGTGATAGTTGTTCTTGTCCAATTTATCAATAAATGAAGGAAAACCATCTCCCATTTTACCTTAACTTTGCTCTGATACCACTGTTGGGAAGATACCACTGTTGGGAAGATGGATGAATACTTCAGGAAGATAAGTAGGTACTGCCAAATCCTGCTTTGTACCAGCCCTTTGATGCTTCAGAGTTGATAAGTAGACCTTCTTAGCTTTCCAATGACACCATAAAATGGCCTATGTACTTTGGAAATGATGTATGAAAAGATTGAATCAAAATAGACAACTTTCAACTTCAAATCTTCAAGAAAACCTTCTGATTTTTACCATACACTTGCTATATCTTTTGGTCAATATAACCAGCACAGTAGGAATTGGAAAAATTCCTTTTAGGGGTATCTAATTAGCTTAGCAAGATAACTATTTCAAGTGAAATCACTTAAAAAGATTAACTATGCTCATAGAAATTAATTTAGCAAGTAAACCTTTACCCCCGATATTTTAGGATTGTTGTAGACTTTGACTAGTGATCACCGCGATGGACCTTTCTGTGAAATGGATGAATAGAAATCCTTCAAATTTTGGTAGCAGGTAGAAGACTTTGTGTTCGTTCCAACAAGCTATAGATCGTTGAATTTGGTGGAGAAATGAGTGAGGTATGAGCTACACAAGTAGACTGAGTGGTAGAGACTATGAGAGAGAACTCAGAAATGAACAATGTGATTGTAATGTATTAATGAACAATGTTGTACAATGCCATGGGCATGATGATCATTGCCTAATGATGGAGAAAGGTGTAGGCTATTGTGTAGGCCTCACACACACTTAGAAAGTACAATGAATAGCTCGGGATTGATGAGTCTCTTTTTCGTGACTTTTTCTTAGAGGTTTATATAAGAGTTCACTTTCAATTTGAATTCGAATTCAAATTTTGGTTTCCTCTAAAAAGTGATCCTCCATTATGTTGGAGAAACAATCACTAATTAGACATATATTTGAAGGTCAAATCTTAGAAAGAAAACCCCATGCCTATGTGAAGGGACAAATTCACAAGTGTATCATACTTGTAAAGTTAGTTCACTTTAGTTCTAGAAGCTTTTCAAAAGTTACGGGAATGAGAAAATCTATATAAGTTAGTTTGTATCAACTGACGCGGAGAGAGAGAGAAAGTGAGAAGAACTCATTTTTGTATGACTGAGTATAGTCGAGCTTCTCTGAGTGAGAAAGCATTTGTAAAACTTCTGAGTTTTTATAGTTATGAGAAGAACTGAGTAAAGTTCTGTGTATGAGCCTCTCTCCATCATCTCCATGATTACCTACTGTGTGATGAGTTACAAAGATCAAGTTTTCCAAGCAACTCGATGCCTGGCATCGAATCTCTGTTGATAAGTCATATTTTCTTTTATATTTTTCATTCAGTATTGAAGTGTTTGAAAAAACATGATGTTGTTGGAGCAACTCGATGCCTGGCATCGAATTCCAGTTGATAAGTCATATTCTAAGTGTGCATGAAATCACCTCTAGTTTTGGTGTCCAAAAGATCAAGACTTTATGCGGGAAGTCGATGCCCGGCATCGAATCCCTGCTGAAAAGTGGTCAAAAACACTCCAAGTCGATGCCCGGCATCGAATTCTCGTTGCAAGTCGATGCTAGGCATCGAATTCTAATTTTAAACAGGCGCTCTTACTAAAACAGGCAAGTTTTCCAGTTTTGGAAGGTCATACAGGGTCATCTTGTGAGGGCCATAACTTGAGTTTTAGAGCTCCGTTTGATGCATATGATAGCTTGTTGGAAAGCTCTACTCTTCTAGTTTCAGCCTATAAAGTTTCATCAAGAAATAATACTTGAGCTAGGAGAAATTAGCAAAATACTGAAGGTATGTCATTTCAGTGACTAGGAATTTCTGTAGAAGCAAAGTTCTCACTTTAGGCTATCATTTCTCAAAGTTTGGAGTGGCAATGAGTTAATGGTGACCATAGAGGTGTTCTAGTGTCACCTTAATTCATTTCTTGTGGTGTTTCATACATCAACACATTATAGGAGATATTCCATCAATCAAACCTTCTAACTTTTTACGAGATTTTCTAGGTAGGTGTTTACAAAGATTCCAAGTCAAGTATGAATTTTACACAAGGATAAAATGGTAAGTATCTACTAGCATTGATTCACATGTAGCATATGTGTAGTGAATTCAAGCCAAATGTGTAGGCATGTGAAATGCACCAACAAACTCAAGAGGAACACTACTCAATTCAAAACACACAAAATGTCAAATTTTCTCCCTCATGTCTTGATTTCATAAAAAACGCCATCGGTATAGGCATCCATATAGGCATCAATATGACCGTCGGTAATTTCTAGGAAATTACAGAAGCTTATACGAATGCCCATACTGACACAATCTTTAAAGCCATCCCTAGAACTATGTGAAAATAATTTTTTGAATATAAAGGAAAATATTCCTTTAGAAAAAAGAAGGTTAAATACTAGGATTATAAAAAGTTAAATACTGAATTCTGATAGAAATAAATAGTACATTTGAGGAATAGTAGGATATCACATACAGATAGTGGGTAACACGATTCCCTTTGAATGGATATGTTTTAGGTTCAAATCCTCCTATTGTTGATATCCATTTCGTAACTGATTTGCTGAGCAGATTTCAAACATGAATAGTAAAGAGTGCCAATGAAGCGTCACAACCATGGAGCCAAGGAGGCCAAGGTCTACATCTTTTTTGTAGTTTTTGGTGATATATGTGGGCTTTGATGCAGCTATTGCATGATCATGCTCACATGCTAATATAAAGAAATGAGGGGATAGAGAATCATTAATCCACACACACACACACACACACCTAAAATGACTATGAAAAAAGAATAAACTTGCAGAACATAGAGATAGACACAAAAACTTGCACGGTACTTGATATAATCTCCCCCATGTGCTTTGTTAGATTTGTGCACTTTTCTTGGAAATTCTGATAATCTAAAAATACATTTTCTTTACAAATAAAATGGTAAAGGGGAAAGCTATCGGTTATCTTTTATAAAAAGTACCATAAAAGGAAGCTCCTATATCTACTTGGAAGAAAACACATACATGTTTGTATCTTAAGAATATTAATAGAGCAGTGAGTTATTCGAGCTTCAAATAGAAAGACTACTTTACAGAAAATGATAAAATATATCAATAATCTTGAATGATTATGAGATGTCTATGTCTTCATAATGCTTGACTTGCTCATCAAAATACAAAGCACATCAAATTTCATCATGTATAAAGCATCATGTGTCTTGTGTCACATGTTTGCACATGTAACTAGTAAATAGTATACGGCAAATGTAATCAATCATGTCCAATAAATTCAATAATTCCATATCTGATAATAGTTTCTGTTTGGCAATAGCAAAGCTGCATAATATCATACAATTGTTTGTTGTGAATCTTGATGTACTTCAAAGGCAAACACATATCATGTTCTTCTTCAGACAACGCAGGAAAAGAACGTACATCATGTTCATTGTGGACTGTGAGAACATGTTTGTCTATATCATCTGCACTGTAGGCGGCACAATTCCAGGATACGCGATCACTCAACGACGCACAGACGTATTCACGGCTCACACGGACGGGATCAAAGTAGTTTCTGGAGAGCATTGACTCGTGAGGAGGCTTTTTGCTGTAGCACGCAGACTGAAGTCTGCATGACATGACATTGCCTGAGTATAGGATTCTGGAACATAAAGACATGACTTCCTTTACGATTGCATAATGGCTCTTCCTGGATGAAGAGGCAGCTATGTCGGCAATCATGTTCTCTTGATTTCAAAACTGATTCACGGGTGGTTCAGGTTCTTCTTCCTGACACTAGCAGTGTCACGGGTCTGACCAGCTCTACGTCTTCGTTCCCCTTTCCTTTTGCATGTGCCTGATCATTTTCCAGCAGACAATTTCCTTTACGTTTCTGTTGACTTCTCTCCAACACAATCTCTTATGCATGCTGAGAATAAGAAAAAGCGCAATGGAAACCGCCCAACCTTTCTCTGTCTTTTGCGAAAGTCTTGAGGAATAGTTCCAACTCATTTTCTCTGATTTTAGCTCCGTACTGGTGTTCAAGGTTGTCGTATATAGCTGTCCTTTACAAGGATTTATCGAATCATTCTCGAAACAGTAATTCCGTCGACCAGATTTTGAACACCGGAACAGTTACCATATATCTTTAGGCACAGATCGTCTGTATATTCTACAGACTAATTTGCAAGAACAACCGTGATATATGCAGCTAATGAAATGCAATGTGCTCGAAGTATAATATAAAACTAAGGAGCATTATGCAGAGCTTTTTTATATGCTCTACAATTCTGTTGGATAGGGGAATGGATGTTAATCTGCGAGCTATCTCCATGCGAATTAGAAAATTTTTCAGGTACATTGACTGATGACAAATATTGATCGGATCCTGATTGGAATTTAAGATTGAGTAGGTGAAAGCTTCCACTGTTCGTTTCTTTACTCTGCAAATAAACTTGGAGATAATGTTCTACACCGTCCAGTTAATGCTAGAAATCTGATTAAGCGAGTCGTTCTTCAATCTCTAATTACTTCAGAGACTTTGATGTTGAAACGAATAATAGGAAGATCTTAATCTGTCACATTATTTCCCTGATGAAGTCAAGCAATAGCCATTTCTAAGCAACGAGGTCGATTGCATGTAGTCATAACCATTTCTAAGTAACACGGTCGATTCCATGCAGTACCAAAATCTGCCGGTGCAGATAATCTCGGGCGAGCCGACTGAACTGACCGTACTATTATTGTTATATAACAGATGATAGAAACAGGCTTTATCTCAATAAAACAGGATGATTTTCATCATCCCCTAGGAATACCACACTCATCAAACAATTATAGGACTTATAAGAGCATAGCTGTACTAGTGCACGGGAAGAGGTACATTTGCACAGAGAGAGAGATGTATGTACGAATATCCGTTCTTTAAGTAATTTGCTTTTCGGGTACGATTACATCTCCTCGATTAGCTGCGTAGCAAGAATTTGAACAAGATTTCGGATATCACAATCAATGTTCAACTGGTAGTTGAGATCAAGCGCTGAAATACAGTCCTAGGCAGCTTGTCTGGGTCATTGGGCCTCTCGCCTCTTGAGGCGGGGGTGAAAGTTCAATTCCGACCGACACCATGTAAAGGACATGTTTAACATGGAAAATTGTATCTTGTGACTGATGTGTCATCATTTGTCCTGTCCCGCGGAAGTTATGACCGCAGTTTAATGGAGCTATGTAAACCCATGTTCTTGTGGGATAAGGGGGTCCCATGGGTACTATACCCTTCCTTATAAAGTTCTTGTGTGATAAGGGGGTTCCCATGAGTACTATGCCCTTCTTGTACAGTTGCAATTTCAAAGTGAAACTCTGCCGAACCTTAAAAAAAAAGAGCGCTGAAATACAATACAAAAAAGGAGAAAGGAGGCTTTCAGTTATCGTACTCTCAATGAGAATTGGCAGATTTCGTTCCTGGAAATAATATGAAGCAAGCTGCTTTATTTCAGTATGCTGTACTAATATAACACAGTATGCTGTACTAACATAACACGAAAGTCATGGAGGTTTGTTCGTAAGTCAATCATGCAACATGATTTGGTGTGAAAGAAGTACAAAGTTGATACTCCACCTCTCAGATCTGAGGGTGTGCTACAGGTCTTTCCTCATCATTTGTGGTGAGAAGTCTAAATCGAGGGAGTGTGGACCTTAAGGCACTCGGTCAATTTAGGTTTTTGGATAATCCAGTTCAAACCAGTCCTTTTGTCTTGAGGATTGTTGGTCTTAAGGTCATCCCTTCTTGAGTTCTACCCTAGTGAGCCTTCGATCTCGCTATGTTTGTCATGCTAGGCATCTAACCTCTACTTTTTAAGATATGGCGGTCCCATCAGTGCTATAACCCTCCTAACAATGTATGTGAGTAAAATAATTTATAATGTGTCCTTTCAATTCAGTGTTTATTATCTATTTTCTTAATTTCCACTTGTTTCTTATGTTTGGCCGATAGTCACATAAGCACTCCAAGTTTTTCTCTGATAGGAACCTTCCGAGGAAACTCAAGAGGATCCTTAACTTTTGAACCAATAGACATTTTCTGCATACGTCTCTCGAACCATCGATCCAATTACTGAGCTTTTAGCTGAATTTTGTTCTGTGGAAGTATGTTCACCTTTCATGTTTTCTTTGTCAGCCTCCTCTACTAAGCTGTTTTCTTAGGTATAATCAAAGTGGTTTAGCTCTTTCGTCCTCTACTAGGCTGATTTCTTCTGGATAGTAAAAGAGCTTTACCTCGTTTTTAAGAGACAAGGGATCCTTCACGAATGAGGGATGAATTTCTTAAATAGTTATGTAAGATCCTAATTCTTGTGAGAGTTTGAGACCTCCACAGTTAGCAGCATGCCCTTATCGGAGATAGGAGCTTTTGGACACTGGTCCTGAAGAGAGGTAGCACCAAATTTATCAGTAATGGTGGAATAAGCTTGATATCTGCTTCTTACCAATAATGTTTGAATAAGAGTCAAGCATCCTCACTACTTATAGGTACTTTTCAAGACGAATTTCAACATGTATAAGCTAGAAATTGTATTAAACAAGAGAAAAAACCAAGACAAATTCAGCTTTTATGTATTGGAAGAGATTTTTGACATTATCTTTACTGAGAATATCCAACCAAAGTTATGAAAGTAATCCAAAAAATCTAGAGAAAGTTGCACGTTTAGTGCCGGAAACAAAAGAAGCCTAACATGCACTAAGTTTTTTATTTTTGTTTCTTAAAACGAAAAGGTTATTCTAAATTGAAATAAACATTGAGCTCTAGCTTATTCCATCGAGTTCAATCTATCCGAGTTCCATCATATCAATTTGGACAAAAGAAAAAAAGCATCATTTAACCATATTCAAAGAATTATCCTACAAGAGCACTAATGGTCATTTTATATCCTACCAAATAGAAGTCTAATCTTAAAATCTAAATCTATGTAAGAAGAATTCCAATTGACAACATGGTTTCAAGATGAGCCAAAAGTTTGGTAATGGATGCACACTAGCACATATGCCATGAGGTCCAAGTGATACCCAAGGAAAGTAACAAAGTCCTTGATTCCCACTTTTTAAGGACATTCAAAGTGACTTCCTGAACCTTAGGGAAGCAAGTACTAGAACATGTTTTGTAAAAAATCTACATAGGTCTATTATTGGTAACGTTTAGTACACACATAAAGGATAAGGGACCAATAATGCCAAATGAAGAAAAATAATCTGCAATACCATGGAATTTAATGGAAAACCTATGAGATCAATATCTAAAAAATGGGAAAGCTAAAGCACGATGTTAAAGGAACTCATTTGGTCTACTTTTCAAAGCTTTAAACAAATCTAGGATGAAAAAAATTCAGAGCACGATATGAATTGTTCTATCTAGGACCGTCCTCATGTGGTTCAAGAAGTTTGGGAAGCAAGTTTAAAGTGCATGCCAAACTTCACCCTACATACTTTTCTAGAATGTTGGTATTTTATCTTGAAGTTCTAAAAAGGAGACATGAAAGTATGTTAAATTACAAATTTCGAATAAAACTTCATAATATGGAACAACGAAAGACAAAATTATATAGGATAAAGAGATCTAAAGTTCCCCTAACCAAGCAATAGAAAGTTAAAACCTTCTATTTGGTGAAAAAACAGTAACCAAAGAAGAAGTTTGACAAAACTTGTGGGTTTAGGCCGAATCCTCCGAATAAACCTAGACAATTTGAATAAAAATAGGTGAAATATTTCCATCTGAAAGTCTGAAGTGATTGAAGTTTGCTCAATTAAGCTAATGTATCATTGAGTAGTTGCATCTAATAATATGAAATTTTTGTACGCGTTGAAAATTACTCACTAATGACCAAACTCTCGATTGAAAAATAATACAGAATAGATGGGGTTGTAAACCATGAGCTCATTGGTAGATTTTATGTGGCTTACCATCGCCCACTCTTCTAGATAAACGTTCTTACTGTTGATATATTTAGGTAGTGATGTGTGTGAACACACTAGGACCGTCGGGGCACTTTTTTCCCTCTTTAGGAGGTTTTTTTCCCCGGCTTGTATATACGCCTATTGCCCTAATGGGCTACTTATCTTTCTACATTCTCTAGTAATACATTCAGTATTGTGTGTTTGTGCTCCAAGCTTCTTCTTCTTCCTTGTGCTGTTCGCGTGCTTCTGCAGACGTCTATCTCCAACAATTGGTATCAGAGTAGGTCGTCGCTTCATCTAGGACTTCGTTTCCGAGATCAAAACAGCTTCGCTGTGTGGTGCCGAAATCGCAACCTGAGCTCGTTTCGGCCTCCAAACGCACTATCGCAGTGCTCGTGCAGGCTATTTCGTCTTTTTGTGCCAAAGGTATATACCTGTTTCTGTTCGTCAGTATAAGCATCTCGAAGTCTGCTACAGGTCTAGCAGAACTCGTCTGGGCAGTTCCGTTCAACTTTTTGAGATACAGTCAATTTTCTGCATCAAGGTATTTTAGTCACCGGCCATGGCTGAAAGCAGTGATGTATTCCGTATGTTGGCTGTTGAGGATAAGTTGGATGGTACCAACTACCCATTATGGGCTTATATGATGCGACATGTATTGGTTGCAAAAGGATTATGGAACATTGTGCAGGGTGTTGAAAGACGTCCTGTTACACTTGTAACAACAGGTACTGCGAATACAAGTGCTGGAGCTGATGAAGATGGTGTCAAAGATGATATTGTGTAGATTCCTGTTCATGCTACTGTTTCTGCTGCACCTACTACAGAGCAGATTCGTTGGGATGGCAAAGATGCCCAGGCACATGCATTGATAGCTTTGTCTGTCAAATGTGCCATTATTCCTCATATTCGCTCTTGCAGAACAGCTAGGGATGCTTGGGATACACTTACTACATTGTACCAAGCTAGGAATGAGGCTCGTGTTGCTTACCTCCGAAAACAGTTGGAGAGTGAGCACATGAATGAAGGTGATTCTATGGATAGTTTCCTAACGAAGATCAAAGACTTGAAGGAACATTTGATTTCTGCTGATGAGGTTATACCACATAGCTCACTTGTGCAGACCATTCTGAATGGTCTTCTTGATTCATATCAGAGTTTTGCTTCTACTCTTCGCTTGATGATGAAAGGCAATCCGAATGCCTTATCATTTGAGGAGTTAGTCTCTGTTCTATTGCAGGAAGATCAATCCAGACAGAACAGGTCCATTATGTGTGTTGCAGATCAAGCTTTCCTAGCTAGTCAAAAGGGCAAAGGAAAATGGAGCTCTTCTACTAGTAAGCAAAAATCTGCAAATGCTGCACATTCGAAGAACCAGGATAAAGATGAGAAGAAATCAGAAAAGCAAAAATTGTTTTGCAAGTACTGTAAAGGGAATGATCATATCATAAAGAACTGTCCAAAACTAGCTACAAAAGAGGCAAAGAAAAAGGAGGCTGGAATGGTTGTTGTAGAAGCCTCTACACCAGAAACAGAGTCTGCTAATCTCGTGCAAGAAGAAGAATGGGTGTTTACTACTGTTCGCAGTTTTGACCCATCTTCTCATGAGAAGTGCATGTCTATAGTGGACTCAGATGTTTGGTACTTTGACAGTGGTGCGACCAAACATATTACCTCGCAACGTAGTTTCTTCTCTTCACTCGAGCCTGCCCCTATAGGGAATACTGTCACATGCACCAACAACTCCTCTTATCCTATTATGGGAGTTGGTAAGATCATTCTGACTACTGCTGATGGTAGTTGTTTCACCTTGTCAGTTGCTTTATTTGTGCTAGGGATCAAGAAGAATCTGTGATCAGTTTCTGCATTAGCCAAGATTGGCTTGGTTGTGAAATTTGTTGATGACAGATGTACAGTTCATGATCTGTCAAATGGTGATGTTATTATTGCTTCTGGCATTTTATGTCGTGGACTGTATAAGCTCATAGACTTTGAAAGATCTGTGAATGATTCGACATGTGTAGTTCATGATTCTCAGGCTATGTCAGATGCAAAGCTTTGGCATGCACACTTTGGTCATCTAAATTTTGCTAGTTTGCTACGCCTGCAGAAATCTGATATGGTGTCTTCTTTGCTCAAGCTTGAGGCACCTGGAAAACATGTATGTGAAGGCTATATTTTGGGCAAAATGCAGCGTTCCTCCTTTCCAAAAGATGGTTTAGTTCGGGCTACGCAAAAATTGCAGCTTGTACATAGTGATGTCTGTGGTCCTATGCAGACAGCTTCTTTTGGAAACTATCTTTACTTTGTGACTTTCATTGATGATTTTTCCAGGCATGCATGGGTATATCCATTGAAGGCAAAGTCCGAAGTGTTTTTGTGCTTCAAACAGTTTTTGGTTTTGACTGAAAATCTGTCAGCATGTAAAATGGGCACCCTTCGTTCTGATCGAGGGGGGGAATATATTTCTTCTAATTTTAATGCATTTCTGGCTGAACGTGGGATAAAACACCAATGTACAGTGCCGTATACACCTCAATAGAATGGAGTTACTGAACGGAAGAACAGGTCACTCATGGAAATGCCATTGCTTTCATGTACCAAGGAGACATCTGTTAGCTCCAAAGACATGTATGATACTTTGACGCCTCTTTTTACAGGTGGACAGTCTAGTGCTGGTACTAATGAGGCAACTTCTCAGCCTTTGCATGTTTCATGTGATGATGGAGATAATTCTATTTTTGATGCAGATGTACATCATGCACTTATTGATGAGAGAGTTGATATTGAGCAGGCAAGAACTATGCCAAAATGGCTGGTGCAAACTTTGCGTGATAACAAATTAGATGCACCTCTGTCATATCGTACTCGTTCAGGCTCTCATAGTGCCTCTTTTGCATCAGATTGCTATGCTATGGCTGCATTTAGTCTCTGTGATGAGAATGAGCCTGTTTCGTTTGATGAAGCACAAAATTCAGAAAATTGGATGGCTGCTATGCAATCTGAATATGATGCTATAATGAAGAATGGTACTTGGTCTTTATGTGACTTGCCTCCTGGCAAGAGGGCCATTGGCACTAAGTGGGTATACAAGCTGAAGTGTAAACCTAATGGTACAGTGGACAGGTATAAGGCTAGGCTTGTTGCAAAGGGTTATGCGCAGGAAAGAGGCATTGATTTTGATGAGACCTTTGCACCTACATGCCGTATGACTACTGTTCGGAGCATTTGTGCACTTGCAGCCCATCATGGTTGGAATGTATATCAGTTGGACATTAAAACAGCATTTCTGAATGGTGACTTGCATGAAGAAGTGTATATTTTTCAGCCTCGTGGCTTTGTGCAAAAAGGGCATGAAAACCAGTTGTGCAGGTTAAAAAAGGCATTATATGGTTTAAAGCAAGCACCATGTGCTTGGTATGAGAAGATACATGCCTATCTGGTTGCACATGGTTTTGAGAACAGTCCAACTGAAAGCACCTTATATGTTAAGCATGCTAATGATGTGCTTTTGATCATTGTTGTCTATGTTGATGACATGCTGCTCACTGGTCCTATTGAGAAACATATTGCTGATTTCAAGGCTGATTTGCATGCCTCATTTGAGATGTCTTATTTGGGGCATTTGCATCACTATTTGGGCATTCAGTTTATGCAAGTTGATGGTGGAATGGCTTTGTGTGAAATGAAATATATTGACACATTATTGCAGCGTTTTGGCCTTGAAGACTGTAAGCCTATTGCCACTCCTATGGAGACAGGTTTACGATTGAGTCTTCATGATGCTGGAGATGCATTTGATGCTATTCTCTATGAGCAAGCTATTGGATGCTTGATTTATTTATGCATTACTCAACCAGATATTCAGTTTGCTGTCTCACAGATGAGCAGGTTTATGCATTGCCCAAGAGTGATGCATTGGAAGGCGGTTAAGCGCATCTTTCGCTACTTGAGTGGTACTCAGCTACTTGGATTGTTTTATCCCAAGGGGGGATCACTACCGCCAGATTTGAATGCTTTTTCTGACTCAGATTGGGCTGGTTGCTATGACACTCGTGTGTCCACCAGTGGTTTTTGCTTCATGCTTGGTAGCTCATGTATATCTTGGTTGAGCAAGAAGCAGCCTACTGTGGCCACTTCCAGTTGTGAGGTTGAGTATATGGAAGCTTTCACAGCGACTGTTGAGTGTGTGTGGCTCAGACGCCTTATGGCTGATTTGGGTGTTGGCTAGTCTTATGCCACCACCATCTTCACTGACAGTCAAAGCGCATTGGCAGTTGCGAGGAACCATGTGTTCCATGCTCGCACTAAGCACATTGAGGTGCATTATCGCTGTGTCAGGGAGAGGTTCTCTACTGGGGAGATCAGTGGCATATGTGCCCACGTAGGAGAACATAGCAGAACTTTTCACGAAGGCTTTGCCTAGGGAGAAGTTTGAAGCTTTCCGCAAAGCTTTGGGCTTACTTCCTTTTGTGGAGTGATTTCCACATAGCTTGGCACTTCCTTATACATGAGTGCCAGCTCCTTGTTCACCGCATCACTCCCAGGGGGAATTTGTTGATATATTTAGGTAGTGATGTGTGTGAACACACTAGGACCGTCGGGGCACTTTTTCCCTCTTTAGGAGGTTTTTTTCCCCCGGCTTGTATATATGCCTATTGCCCTAATGGGCTACTTATCTTTGTACATTCTCTAGTAATACATTCAGTATTGTGTGTTTGTGCTCCAAGCTTCTTCTTCTTCCTTGTGCTGTTCGCATGCTCCTGCAGACGTCTATATCCAACACTTACAAGGGGACTAGTTGATAATTCTTTGCCATTGGATTAGAGAATCCACTCATTCCATTTTAATCTAATCTTAATCGTACACTATATTCGAGAAATTCACATAGTCTACGAGAAGAGATTGCTACAAGCACAGTGGGACCATGGAAATTGCGTTCATGGAAGGGATCTATATTCCCCCTCGAGGATTTTTCTTCTTAGAGTTTGTTTGATGTATACCACCCTTAATTGCAAGAGGAGGTGAATAAATAAAGAGTTCATGAAGCTGACGTATAGTATGGATCATGAGGCTTAAGGAAATTAACATATATAGGTTAGATAGCAAGCACATATTCAAACATGAAAATATTGTTTGAGTAGGAGACTTTATAATAATATCATCTTCACGAGGTTAGTTTGGTGTTCATACCTAAAGGATGTGAACGAGGTGGGGTTGGGTTCAAACCAGCTGTATAATTAGATGGGTCTAAGGGGTAGAACCCTTGGATTTCTAGGTGCAAAACTCTTCGGATTTATGGTTTATTTACCCCTTTTAGATGAGTTTTGAACCCTAGGGCTAATTCTTTAAGGTTGAGTACCTTAGGCTTGATTGGAGGCCTCTCCTAGCCACTTGGATTGTACATGAGCGCTTGGAGAGTCTTCTTTTAGAAGTCGTGTGATTTCATACGATTTCCTAAGCTTGAAAACCATGTGAACACCTTCAGGACCCATGTGATGGAGGGTACACATGTCCCCTCAAGAGGGACTCATTGCCTTGGACTTGGAGCTATATATTGGAGGGCTTGTTGGGTGGAAAGTGCATTTCTCTTCCATGTGTGGCCTTGTTAGTTATACTCTTACTTGTTTAGTATGCATTCCATTGAAGAATGTTATTGTACCTTGTGTCTTACACAAACACTTTAAAACACTTGAGGAATCTATGAGAAACGTTTGTGCATTCAATAACTTTGTAATGAAATATCATCATGCAAATATGAGGTCAAGATCTTTTATGCATTAAGGATACATTTATGCTTTATATGCATTAATAAGAACATCATTCCTTTCGCTCCTAGAGATACATATGAAAGAATGTGTGTATAGCTTAGTAAAAGGAAGCACGTGCATGGATATGCATGAAGAACACATTTTTGTTTAGGTATTGCATGGTTTTATGACACACATGCACGCTCGGGCACCCTTTAGTATGCATATATAGATGCATGATTTCAAAATTTGTACCACATATACAGCCCAAAGGCACAAGGAGATGGGTTTCAATTCCTACATAAGGCCCATTACATGCCAACCATGGATGTTGGAAGAGGTTGAACCCTTGCCCCCACCTCAAGAGGTACCCGACTCTTTAAAGGTAGGTACACATATTTGGGCACAAAAATAAGTATACAAGTGCCCAAGAGAGACTTCAATGGACAAGATGCGATGGCCCACGCCTACACCATGAGGACACTTAAGAAAAGTGAAGGGATGGACGAAAGTTAATTTCCAGATAAGTATTTGCACCCCTTGATTTTCCTTATAGACCAAAGAACATGCAATGCATGTCATCATAGACATGAATTCGGAAGTGAATGCATAGATTAAGGTGGTCTAGTTGGCTTGGTCACATTTATAGTTAAATCATGGGAATGATTTGCACTATGCATAAAAATATGGTTCTAGAAAAGAAAGATTGGTTGTGCATTTTCATGGAAATGATGTGTGAATTATGCACCATGGCGATTTAAATACGTAAAAAGAAAGGTGAGTGGAAATTGTGCACCATCCATTGGACGAACAAAGTTTCAATTTGGAACTTTTGCATGCTTTAAGGAGGGGTTCAACTTCTAAACCTTATGCATGTTACACCTTTTCCAATAAAGGTGTAAATGTTTGGCAAGCACTATGCATATGGAACATATTACATGGATTTTTGAGTTGAGAGTGAGATTAAGTTCCTGATGTTAAGCTTACATGGAATTTGATTTTATTAGTTTCTAGGAATCATGGTGATGAGGTGATGGGGGAAGTATCTCAACCCCTAAGCAATGATGAAGCGCGAATGACCTCCACAGGTATCCTTCTTGACCTCTGCACACTAAAAGTGCTCTTACTCAGAGCTTATGCAAAGAACTCCAGTGAGCTTCTGTAGACCTATAGTAGACACCAAGAGCTTTCCAACAAGACAAATTGTACTTCAAATGGATGCTTACACAAAGAGAAACAATGTCTACAACATGAGCTAGTTGAATGCTCACAACTGCTAGTCAAGCAGAGACCTCACTTCACTCCAGCAAGCTTTTCTCAGAGATTATACAGAGAATGAATGTCAAACTTGGGTCAACTTTAGAGGACTCTAATAGCTACCCAATGACACCAAAATCATAGCAAATGGATACACAGAGAAGGAGAACCAGCCCTTACAACAGAGAGCAAAATATTTCCAACAGAGCCTACACACCAAGAGAGATATCAATCACACAACTTCACTAAAATGAATGTTGCTCCCACATTACTCAGAGAATGATCCAGAGACTTTGTGAGCATAAAATAGACTCTAATAGCTATCCAATGAGACAAGAATTACATCGTGAGGGAGAACCAATGCTAACAACTCAGGGGTAGAGAGTTGCAACACTGCATGCGCACACACATAGATATGCCTACAAAAAGAAAACAAACAAGCAAGCAAGGGGCTAGCTTAAGCAAGGGGCTTGCTTATCACAACTCCAGCACTTAGTGCTCACTTTACATGAGCTAAGACTCCAAGAAGATGTCCCAAAAGAAGTCGGGATACATGCTCCTTTTATAGTGAGAAGTGTGCCCCTAAAATCTAGGAACTACCTTTCCAAATCAGCCTCCTAACTTGGAGGAATTAGTTGAGATGACTTGGGGAGTGGTTGAGTGACTTTTCTTGATGGAATCTCGTGGCTTTTGGCTTCCTTTGATTGCTCCACATGTCCATAAAAGATTCCCCACGAATTTGTAGCTTGAAGCTTGACTTTTAACACTCCCCCTCAAGCTTCAATTCTTCGTCCTCATCCAAGCTCCTTCATGTTGATGCATTGCTTGAATTTTGAAATCTTCATCCCATCCAAAGCCTTTGTAAACATGTCGGCAACTTGGTCCTTGGTACCAATATGATGTACTGAAACTTCCTTCGATATCACCTTTTCCCTTATGAAGTGATAGTGCACTTCAATATGCTTGGTTCTAGCATGATAGACAGGATTCGATGCTAGATGAATGCTACTCATATTGTCACAAAAAATTGGATATGTGTCAACCTGCAAATTAAGCTCCATAAATAACTTCTTAATCCACATTAGCTCACATGTGACTTGAGCCAAAGCTCTATACTCAGCCTCGGTGGAAGATAATGCCACCGTGGGTTGCTTCTTTGAAATCCATGAGATGATCTTGCTACCTAGCATGACTAGGTAACCACTTGTACTTCTTCTATCCTCCTTGGAACCCGCCCAATCTGCATCAGAATAAGCTTTGACCTGCATATCATCATCAAATGAATAGAACAATCCTTCATTTATAGTGGCCTTGAGATATTGTAACATTCTTCTTGCAGCTTGCAAGTGTGTAGTCCTTGGACTATTTATAAATTGTGATAACACTCCAACTCCATATGCTATGTCAAGCCTAGTTATTGTGGCATAATTGAAAGAGCCTACAATAGAGTGATAAAAAGTTACATCCTCTAATGGCTCTCCATCAATGGAGCTTAGCTTTACATTAACTTCCATGGGATTTGAAATAGGCTTGCAATGTAGCATCCCAAACCTCTCAAGTAGGTCTAGAATATACTTCCTTTGTATGAGCATAATACCTTCTTCTTTGTATACAACTTCAATGCCAAGAAAATACCTAAGATCCCAAGATCAGATATCCTAAACTCCTTTCCAAGCTTTGCCTTGATCTCCTCAATGCCCTTTGTATCATTACCTGTAATGATAAGATCATCTACATACACACACATGTAGACTACAAGTTCTCCTCTTTGTTTGATGAAGAGAGATGGATCCGCCTTGCATTGATTGTAACCACATTTGATCAAATAGTCCACCAATCTTTGGTTCCAAGCCCTTGGAGCTTGCTTTAGGCCATAAAGTGCCTTCTTCAACCTACAAACATGATGTGGAAACTCTTTATGAACAAAACCTAGCGGTTGCTCCATGTATACCTCTTCTTCCAAGTCTCCATTGAGAAAGGCATTCTTGATATCCAATTGGAAAAGCTTCCATCCAATGAGTGTCCTAATGGTGCTCATCTTTGCCACGGGGCTGAATGTCTCTTCAAAGTCCACTCCATAGGTTTGTGCAAAACCCTTGGCCACCAATCTTGCTTTGAACCTAGAAATAGATCCATCTGAATTCCTCTTTACTTTATACACCCACTTATTACCTATTACCTTCATGTTCTCCTTCTTGGGCACTAGAGTCCATGTTTGATTTTCCTCAAGTGCATTGATCTCTTCTTGCATTGCCTCTTTCCATTCGGTGTACCTGCTTGCATCTTCATAGCAATCGGGCTCATGATCTTCTACTACTTTGTTCATATATGCATAATGTGTTGCCATGTATGAATCATAAGTAAACCTTTGAGTTGGATACTTAACTCTAGAAGACTTCCTTTCTTCACCTTTTGGAGGAATAAACCTCCTTTGCCTTGGGAACTTGATCTCTTTCTTTGACGTAGCTTCTTTCTCCATCATGTGTCCTTCATCATCTTCAACTTCATTACCTTCTTCGGTGAGTTCATGCTTGAACTATCTTCATTGATGGAACACCTTGGGCTGCTTATCTCTAGGTCGATTTTTTCTTCATCATGTCCATGCTTTTCTTCTTCATAGTCCTGCATACAATCATACTTCTTATACCAAGGGAGTAGCTCATCAAATGCTACATCCCTTGATATGCTCAAGTCCTTTGTGTTTGGGTTGAAGCATCTGTAACCTTTATGATCATTTGAATATCCTAGAAACACACACTTTTCTGCCTTTGGTTGTAGCTTGTGCCTCAATTCACTTGGCACATGTACATAACAAGTACATCCAAATATCTTCAAGTGGGAAAGATCAGGTTTCTTACCATAATAGGCTTGATATGGTGTCAAGCCATGGGTCCCTGAGGTAGGAGCCCTATTCATAAGATACATGGCGGTATTTGCTGCATCACTCCAAAACATGTTAGGTACATTCATCTCATTAAGCATTGCTCTAGCGATCTCGGCAATGTATCTATTCTTTCTCTCTGCTACTCCATTTTGTTGGGGTGTGTACCTGCATGTTACTTGCCTCTTGATGCCTTGATCCATTAAAAAATCAGAAAACTCATTGGAGAAATATTCTCCCCCTCCATCGGACCTTAGCTTCTTGATATATATACCTGTTTCCTTCTCTACCATTGCCTTGAATGCTTTGAAACATGTAAACACATCTGATTTGTTTTTGATGAAATAAACCCAAACCATCCTTGTGCAATCATCTATAAAAGTGACAAAGTACTTGTTACCTCCAATGGATTGCTCTTTGGTTGGCCCCCACACATCTGTATGTATCAACTCCAATGGATGTTGGCTTATGTAGCCACTCTTCTTGAATGGAAGTCTCGCTTGGTTCCCTAGTTGACAAGATTCACATAAATGCTTCATACCTTGTCCTTGGAAGTTGGGAAGACCTTCAACCAGCCTCTTGAATTGCATTTCCTTCATTCTTTGTATGTTGATGTGAACTATCCTCTTGTGCCACAAGTCCAACTCCGAAATCCTTTTGTTTCCATATGTGAAGTAGACATGTTGAGTGGAATGAGAATTTACCTCCAAAGTGAAGAGTCTCCCTTGCTTCTTTCCTCTTGCTATGACCTTGTAACCTTGCTTAGGGTTCTCCACAAAGCATCCACCTTTGTTGAACCTTACTTGATAGCCTCTTTCAACCATTTGCCCAACGGACACCAAGTTCTTTGTGATAGTAGGTACATGCAAGACATCCTTGAGACATCTTCCTTCCTCCTTGTCATCCAAAGCTACATCTCCAACATGGGAGATCTCATGGGCTATATCATCATATGTTTCTACATGTCCTTTACCTTTGGGAACATGTAGATTAGTAAACCAAGAAGAATTGCAACTCATATGGTTGCTACATCCACTATCAATATACCAAGTGTTATCTACTTTGCTTGAATTCCCATTCATGTGCATCATCAAGAGATTGTCATTTTTTGAACTTGTAGAAGCATAATTACCTTGGCCTTTGTATGAAGAACCTTGATTATAGCTCCTTTGGTTTCCTCCTTGGTAGCAATTTCTAGCATAGTGGCCAAACTTGCCACATATGTAACATCCTTCACCATCTTGATTCCTGTTTTGTTGATGTCGTCCTCCTCTTTCTCTTGTTCTTCCTCTGCCTCTTTGTGATGAGGTGCCTTGGTCATGTCCTTGATTGCTTGAGTGGCCTTGCCTTCCTCCAAACCTTCCTTTCCCCTTCCTTGTCCTCGTCTTCCTTTGCCCCTTTGATTACCTGCATAGAAAACTTGTGCATCCTTGCTTTTAGTTGAACTTCCACCTATGTTCATTTCTTCGGTGACCATGAGAGCAACCAATTTCTCAAAATCGGGAAGATTATCCCTTACATATACTGAAGTGGTAAAGGGTTTCCACTTCTCATCATCTCTCAAACCATTGAGAGTATAAGCCACAAGATCGTCATCGTTTACGTGGCTTCCAATGGATCCCAATGCATCTGATAACTCCTTGACCTTAAGTATGAAGTCATTTATGCTACTCCCTGAGCTCTTTCTAAGGTTGTTGAGCTCATTCTTGAGTTGGATCTTCCTTGCTTTGGTGCTTGTTGAATAAAGCCTTTCAAGTGTCTCCCATACCTTCATGCTTGAATCCAAGTCTTGGATATGGCCGATCATGCTATTGCTAATGTGTTGGGAAAGGATAAAGATAACCCTCTTGTCTCTTTCATTCCATTCCCTAAAGGCCCTTCTCTGGTCATTGGTTGGATTCTCATCCAACCTAGGTCTTGGTTCACTTCCACTAATCAACCCCCAAAGGCCCTTGCCCATAAGATAGTTGGAGACCCTAAATCTCCATGGTTGATAGTTCCCTTTGTCTAGCTTTTCAATTTGAGTGTTGAAGTCTCCCATATCTAGTCTTTGATACTTGACCTAGCCCTTGGCTAATGCTCCAATGTGTGTAAAATGAAAATGAGGCTATGAGGTTACCTCAATCCAAAGCTTTCCTTAGATGGACACCTTGTGCTCTTGAAACTTTGAGTAGAATAGCTCCCCCTTGATGTGAGCTACCTCCAAGAAGCTTTTGTTGATGCAAATCTTCAACCACCAACTCCAAGAGGTCTTCTTCCTTGTATGTGATGCCTCCAAGATGCCCAAATGCTCTGATACCACTGATGGGGGAAGTATCTCAACCCCTAAGCAACGACGAAGCGCGAATGACCTCCACAGGTATCCTTCTTGACCTCTACACACTAAAAGTGCTCTTACTCAGAGCTTATGCAAAGAACTCCAGTGAGCTTCTGTAGACCTGTAGTAGACACCAAGAGCTTTCCAACAAGATAAATTTTACTTCAAATGGATGCTTACACAAAGAGAAACAATGTCTACAACATGAGCTAGTTGAATGCTCACAACTGCTAGTCAAGCAGAGACCTCACTTCACTCCAGCAAGCTTTTCTCAGAGATTATACAAAGAATGAATGTCAAACTTGGGTCAACTTTAGAGGACTCTAATAGCTACCCAATGACACCAAAATCATAGCAAATGGATACATAGAGAAGGAGAACCAGCCCTTACAACAGAGAGCCAAATATTTCCAACAGAGCCTACACACCAAGAGAGATATCAATCACACAACTTCACTAAAATGAATGTTGCTCCCACATTACTCAGAGAATGATCCAGAGAATTTGTGAGCATAAAATAGACTCTAATAGCTATCCAATGAGACAAGAATTACATCAAATGGATAAAATATGAGGGAGAACCAATGCTAACAACTCAGGGGTAGAGAGTTGCAACACTGCCTGCGCACACACATAGATATGCCTACTAAAAGAAAACAAACAAGCAAGCAAGGGGCTAGCTTAAGCAAGGGGCTTGCTTATCACAACTCCAGCACTTAGTGCTCACTTTACATGAGCTAAAACTCCAAGAAGATGGCCCAAAAGGAGTCGGGATACATGCTCCTTTTATAGTGAGAAGTGTGCCCCTAAAATCTAGGAACTACCTTTCCAAATCAACCTCCTAACTTGGAGGAATTAGTTGAGATGACTTGGGGAGTGGTTGAGTGACTTTTCTTGATGGAATCTCGTGGCTTTTGGCTTCCTTTGATTGCTCCACATGTCCATAAAAGATTCCCCACGAATTTGTAGCTTGAAGCTTGACTTTTAACATGAGGCCCATTAGCCACTATAAACCATTTAATTCCTTTATGTTTGGCTTAGTAATAAAAAGCCAAATAATCCTAACTTCTTGAAAATAACTTAAGCTTAAAATCCCTTTTATGGAATTTTAAATTCCATAAAAGCCTATGTCATGCCTGATCAGCAAGACCATAGACTTAAGATAGTAGTACAAAATTTTCTATCTTAAAACCACGATACGATGGCGGTAACGTAGAGCACCTACTCTCAAGCTTTAAGAAAGAGAAATTTTGATATAAAAGAATCTATGTAGTTTTGGAAGATGGAAGTATTGGTTCTCCTGATCAAGAAAGTTCTTTGTTTGAGAGAACGAAATAACTATTCGGAGCTCTCTAGCATTCTTTCAAGCAGATGCAAGACTTGAAGAGAAGGTAAAATTCAAGGGTTGTAATAAACCCTAAATACCATTTTTCTAAATATCCTATAAGTAAAGGACTATTCAAAATGGTAAAATAGCATTACCATCTACTTCAATATAAATATATGGTTGCCCAGTCAACTATTCTTTGTTTAGATTACTCATTACATCAAAAAAAGATAATATCTAGTTGAGATATAAACTGTTCTATTATCAAGTGACATAACAACAATGTTTTCGAGTACATATAAATGTAATAATCATTGAAAGGCCAATATTTGACATTAGTTCTTGTCCAGTTGCAATTACAACTAAGACTTGGTAAGTTTAAAGTCCATTGTAGCATAGGCACCAAATATGTTGTGCAATGGAAATAACACTTACAAGTCTAAGAAGTAATAGATCTTACTTGATCAGACTAAAGAAGGTTTGATCCAAAAATTCAAGTTAAGTTACCTTCACTTAAGTGGAAGTGTAAGACGGATGGTATGGGACATCTAGGCTTACACTATTATTGAAGTTGATTTGATGGTTTGGGACATCCAATTTAGAGGTAATTCAAACTTGAACCTTGGGACATTTGTTCTGTAAGCTTGGAGAATAGAAAGCAAAAAGCTCTGAATAGTTCTTTTAACTAGGGGAAAATAAAAGATTGAAAATAAACTCTTTTAAAAGTTATTCAAAAAGCACAATTTTCAATATATCCTCAAGCAGTTTTCGAGGAACAAAACTCTTCAGGAGGGGAGAAAGTCCCAAGAACTTGTATCTTATGCCTTAAAAGACCAAATAAGGTATTGCAAGGTAAAAGATATGCAAGAAATAGATAAAGTTGAAATACTTTTTCATATTCTAGTGCTTCTTACATCTTTCATTACATCTTCCAACTAAATGAAGTTCTCAAGGATTGGGACTTCTTAAAGAACCTCAATGCAAGAACAAAATCTCGTATACCATAAGGATTGTATGAATCCTAAGTGGTTTAGGAAAAGAAGTTGGATGAACTATAAAGCATAACCCAGAAGGTATCTTGATGCTTCATGGGGATAACATGACATACATTATGGATTCCAATAATGAAGAAATAAGGAAAATGGATTCTTGTATGAAGCATAATAACTAGATCCCCAAGTAGAATCCATGGGTAAAACATTGAACACAAGATTTAGAAAAGGGATCTAATGCAGAAAGACCTAGTCTTATGTCTTATTTTGGCTAAAGAAGAGTCAAAAATCCAAAAGACCCAAGTAGGCTAGAGATCAAGTCAAACTTTAAGCTTCATAGGATGAATCCTACCACATTAAATGGTTAACCAAATATTTGAGTATGATTAGTTGTGGTGTATCCAAACATCTTAGTCCTTACTCTATGATTTGGTATCATAGTAGAAAGCATTAAAAACGAAAGGGAAGGTGAGAAAATATAGAGACATAGTTATGAGGATTGGATGAAGAACCCACTCGTATGGACAGTGGGTACTGGATTCTATTGAGTATTGTTTTTTGATGGCCAGAAGAAAAAGGGACTCATGATCCAATGGAATATGCTAAGAAGATAAGTTCTAGCAATAGGCATCTCCTTCAATTATCCTCTCCAAGGGGAGAAGAATTCTTCCAACAAGATACTAAAGGATCTATCTCTCATAGGGAACTAAAAATGAAGAGAAGATCAACTTCTTGGAGTTTGAAGGTAAACTTCAAAGGTTGAAGCTCTAAAAACTTCATCTGAAAGTTATGACTTGGAATTCAAGGAACATAAAGATGATCGTAAGCCAAGCTTGAAAGAATGGTAAGAAAGATCATCTTTGGATGCTTCATAGTTCAAGCCAACTAGTTACGATGTCAATATAAGACATCTTAGAAGAGATCTAAAATATAAAGGAGAGAATTCTAGAAGGATCAAGAAAACCTTTAAGGTTTGAGATCCAACTAAAGAGCTATAAGGACTAAGTATTGAAGAAATGGTTGGAATAATCTATTCTTAATCGTGACCTTAAACCTAGTACAATCTTTTACACTATGAGTTCCCATCGGGAGACATAGTTAAAAACATCTTAATCTTTTTAGAATAGATTTCAACCAACTAGAGTCTTCAATAACAAGATTAATCCCTATGGGTTCTAGCTTCTTAAATGGATACTCAAAACTATGCAAAGTTTTGAAAGAATATATAACCCAATTTTAATAAGCTATTCAAATATCTCCAAAAGTGAAGAGGATGTTATATCCTATTAGAATTAGATAGATAATCGGCCTATACGATTCTATTGGTTAGGTAGGGAATTATAAAAATAGATTCCCCTCTATGTTTAGAGGCAAATTTTAAATAGGAAAATCCACCCATTTTACTAAGCCTGAAGGTACAAGTATGTGTACATCTAAGAGGAAGTGTTTTGGGTAGGGATTATGAAAGATTCAACTTCCTTTTGTAACAAAATGGATTCTCACTTGAGAGATGAATCTGATAAGGAAACCTTAAGAAGCACTCATCTTTTTTGCTAGGTTCATGCATAAGTGGTGCAAAGAGATGGACCAAGGTAGCAATTTAGCTGAAGTCACTTTGAATCCACCTAATTCATGTGTTTTAACTATGGAGACCTAGAAGGCACATGGTTGAAACAAGGAAAAAGGCAAGGATGTTGTCTTCGACCTTTTTCATTCTTTTTATACTTTACATTCGACTTAGTTCTTTTTCGTATGCAAAAGTAGATGGAAATTTGAATGATTGGGGTGGGGAGTCAGACCACACATGGATTCTCCTCTTTTAAGATTTGGTCGGGGTAGAATTCGCCTTTCGAATTAAGAGGCTGACTTGGAGAGATAAAGACCATGATCCTTGGGATGGAACATGGGGCACAGGGGAATACTCCAGGGTATATATGTCCACTCATTTCTAAGGATGGAAATGCTATTAAGGGGATGGTGGGTAATGTTGTATAGTTACATGGGTCTAAGGGGTAGAACCCTTGGGTTTCTAGGTGTGAAACCCTTGGGGTTTATGGTTTATTTATCCCTTTTACATGGGTCTTGAACCTTAGGGCTAATTCTTTAATGTTGAGTACCTTAGGGTTTATTGGAAGCTTCTCCTAGCCACTTGGTTTGTACGTGAGAGCTTGGAGAGTCTTCTTTTAGAGGCCATGTGGTTTCATGTGATTTCCTAAACTTGGAAACCATGTGAACACCTTAGGGACCCATGTGATGGAAGGTACACATGTTCCCTTGAGAGGGACTTACCCCCTTGAACTTGGAGCTATATAATAGAGGGGTTGGTTGGGTGGAAAGTGCATCTCTCTTCCAAGTGTGACCTTGTTAGTTGCACTCTTAGTTGTTTAGTTGTGGAGGCTATGGAACTTCCACAACAAAACCTGATGCGAGGCAAATACCACTAGTTTGAACATGATATCAAATTATCTCAAGCAAATTCGGGTATTTCTACTAGACCAATTGTTCTTAGACATGAACATGATATCTCGACACGTGTCTATGTATGATTCGCATGCTTACGAGATTTTCTGGCCGGTTCGAGAGGTGGGTTTTGTGATGGTTGAATGCTTGTTTGAGTAGCACTTTTGGTGCTAATATTTGTATATACCAAGGACGCATGTGTTTTCGATAACCACACTTTTAGGTAACGTTTGGAATGAATGTATGCATCGTTGATTATTTCCATTATATATGAGGAAACTTTTGACTTTTGATATTCATGTGAAAGTTAGAACAACAGAAAAATTTATAAGACAAGAACGTGCTTCACGTCGCACACCTCCAGGAATATATGGGCAATATTGTCTTAATCCGAAATCTTACATGGGTATTCTATCCATATAAGTGTGCGACTCTTTAGAATAAGTGTGTCTCTTCAGATCTATCTTACTCTTCAACTTCAACATGTATCTTACTAATAGAAATGGCGAAGATGTGTTATAGAAGCTTTACTCCAAGACACTTTGAACAGTTGTTTTCTTACAGTGCAAGCGCGTGCGCGCGCGCACACACACACACTCATATGTATATATATATATATATATATATATATATATATATATATATATATATATATATATATATAAAAGCATTTTTGTATGTCTTTTATTTTAGCTATCGATAGCATTGATTGCACTGGATTTACTCATAGACGTTTAAAAAGAAAACAAACACACTTCAAATCATAGAGATGGAAAATCCTGCAAGAAAGTTATAGAGAGTTACAAAAAAGGTTTATAACATGTTTTTCCCCTTTGTGGGGGATCAATTCGTTTATTAACTTGTCGTTTCTGCAAATGAACACCCTATGGTTTCTAAAAGCATGGGTGAGGGATTCCTTACAATCATGGATCCTTCTACCTAGGCAAACTAGGGATTTTTAAATCAGACATTCTTTGGGATTCTTGTTAAAGTTGACAATGCATGCTTCTTTCAGAGTCTTCCATGGTGCTTCACTTCTAATGGCATTCCATAGAGCAGATGAGTGGCCTATTTCTTCAACAAGTAGAATTCTCTTCCAATTAACTTGATGAGGCAACGTGAAGAGCTTATTAAGGCGATGCCAAATGTAGATGCTTTTCGAAAAAGAAATCAAAAGGTGATCCGTGTCCTCCTTACCAGTGGAGCATCACTTGCACCATGGTGGCGTACCATAGATTTTACTACTTTTACGTTGGTCCATATCCCATTGTGAAGGATTTGTCACGTCAAGATTGCTTTCTTGATTTTGATAAGTGAGTTCCACATATTTTTGAGCTTGAATTTGCATCTAATTCAAGACTAGTTCAATCACTATTTCTTGTTAAACTCTATATTTGTTTTGATTCTCAATGTATCCTCTATTTCATTGTCATTTTTCACAAAAGATCTTCCAAACGAGCAAGGTTATTGCCATTTTAATCATTCCACACATTGATTCTAAGTTTTAGAAGGCACCAATTCTTCAAATCACCTTTTTCGTTTGAATCAATATTCTCAAATCGAATCTAATGTCTTCTATCTTGGTTTAGTAGGTGTTTTTGCTTACAAAAACCTTTGTTCTAGAACATTTTAGTGCTCTAGAGGTGCTCATCTTCAATATTTTTTATTCTTAAAATCGAGGACCAAAAAGAGTCATGTTTTCTAACTCTTTAACAAGAGAGTCATTAAATCAAGATATTTCCAAGTTTCGGTCTCCGAATGCACTATTGCAATGCTTGTGCAGGCTATTTTGTCTTTTTGTCTGGGAAGTTCAACTTTTTGAGATACAGTCAATTTTTTGCATCAAGGTATTTTAGTCAACGAACATGACTGAAAGCAATGATGTATTCCATATGTTGGCTGTTGAGGATCAGTTGGATGGTAACCACTACCCGTTATGGGCTTATATGATGCGACATGTATTGGTTTCAAAAGGACTGTGGAACATTGTGCAAGGTGTTGAAAAATGTCCTATCACACGTGCAACTGTTACAACTGCAGGTATTGAAGCTGATGCAGAAGGTGTTGAAGATGATGACATTCTACATATTCCTGTTTGTGTTGTATTTTTTGCTCCACCTATTACAGAGCAAATTAGTTGGGATGGCAGAGATGCCCAGACACATGCATTGATAGCGTTGTCTATCAAACATGCCATTATTCCTCACATACACTCTTGTAGAACAACTAAGGATGCTTGGGATACACTTACCACATTGTACCAAGCTAGGAATGAGGCTCGTGTTGCTTACCTCCGAAAACAGTTGGTGAGTGAGCACATGATATAAGTTGATCAAAGATTTTAGTGGAATGGACATGTACACACAGTACCAAGTCTGACCGAAAAGAGGCATCCAGAACTGGTGAAGTTTTTCTTTAAACTTCAGATAGAGTTCATTCAGTGAAGGAAGTTAAGGTATCACTTCCTTACTTCATGTATACACATTTGAAGTAACTACAAACAAAATTGCAGTTGATTCCGGTAGTATTCCGGTACAATTCCAGTGACAGTCTGGTGAAGTTCAGGTGGAATTTTGGTGAGTTTTAAAACACAGTTTTGACATAGTTAAGTGACGCAAAGATTATTTAACTCTAAGCAAACACAGTAATGTAAAGACTAAAGTAAATGAGTTCAGAATTGAAGCTTGAAGGAAACGTGAAGCTTTCTGTAAAGTGAATTTTCGGTGTTCACTAGATACAACTATAAGTTTTCAGTTTCAGAAAATTTGCTAAGCTACTGATGATTATAGAGGTGTTCTAACATCACTCTAGCTTAGTTTTTGTGGTGTAAGCGAATTCCGCAATAAGCGCTGCACCAACAGTGGTATCAGAGCAAGTAAGATCCATCAGTGGTATCAAAGCAGGTTAATCAACAGTGATATCAGAGTGGTAAGATCCACAAGTGGTACCAAAACAGAAAAGGTTCTGAAGAGCATAAAAAGTTTCTCAGAAGAAGAAACCGAAAGAGAATTTGAAGAATTCTCATAAAGGAAGGTGAAAGTTGAGGTGATCAACAACAAACGGCATCAAGAAAAGTTCCGAAGTCATTCTCAAGGTAAAGGTTTACAAAAGGTGAAATCCTTTAACGTTACATTCATTGGAAGTAACAAAAACAAGAAGAACATGGAAGATCATATCTCAATTGATAAATTGGACAGAGATAATTATCCGGCACAGGTAATGCGCATGGAAACCTTACTTATGAGTAATGACTTAATGATATATGTGACAGGAGAAGAAAATAAGCCGATTTTCGAAGATGATAGTCAACTGAAGAAAGAAGAATTAGAAGTCTTGAAGCTGTGGCAGAAGAAAGATGCAACGGCAAGAGCATATATCTATAATACTGTTACAGATCATCTACTACCACACATTAGAGGTCTGGAGAAAGCAGAAGATATATGGAGAGCATTGGAAGATCACTTCCAAAATACTACGAAAGCTAGAAAGGCTAGCTTATGGTCGGAGTTCACAACATTCAAGAAAAAGCAAAGTCAAAGCATTAGTGATTATGTCACTAAGATGAAGGACTTGACAGATAGTCTTGGATCGATTGGTGAAGTTATTGAAGACCACAGGTTAATAGCGCAAGTGCTTACAGGTTTGAGAGGAGATGAAAGGTGGAAACCTTTCGTACTCTCAACTGAACTGTCTTTAAATCATTTTGTACCAGATTTAAATCAGTTGCTTGGAGTAATGCTAACGTTTGAGCAAGATTTGAAGACAGATGGAGAAAAAGGACATAGTTCGGCTATGTACGCAAAGAATAAGAAGAAAGGTGATAAAGATAAAGAAAAAGATGAAGAAGAAGTGACTGCTCAAGCAAATTATGCAAGAGGAAGAGGTAATGTCAGGAAAAGAGGTAAAGGAAGAGGTAATCAGACTAATAACATGAAAGCTTGCTGCATCTGTGGATTAAGAAATCACTTGGCTCATGATTGCTGGCATAATTCACAAGGATCAAGTCAGAATCAGAATAACAATAGCAAAGGCAGAAGCGGAAGATATCAAAGAGGAAAACAAAGCCAAAGAGGCGCATATGGTAGAGGTGGAGCAAGAAGTTGGGGACAGAATCAGTCTCACAACACTACCTACTACAACTATGCAAATGATATGCAGAATGATGATCATACCACGTTGATGATGAACTCGATAAGTGTGTCAGAGAATGAAGACCTCAAGGTATTTTATATTGACTCTGGTTGTTCAAATCATTTGTCAGGAAATATAGAATTATTATCAGAACTTGAGGGAGGTATTTCAAATCATACAATACAGATAGGTGATAACACAATACATAATGTAAGGTCAATTGGAAAAGTAAAATGTAAGAATGGAGCTGACCTACTAACAAATGTTTTGTATGTTCCAACAATTCCGAAGAATCTGATCAGTGTGGGTCAGATAGTAGAAAAAGGTTTTCAAGTTAGGTTTACAAATGGAGTATTTGTTGAAGATCCAGAGAATGGATACGAACAGATTGTCCATGGTAAAAAGGAAGGTAGACTTTTTACTCTGAAAGTACAAGGAAATGTTGGTCAAGCCTTGATCACACATGGTGATGAGGTATTTACAGAACTAGACCTCTGGCATAAGAGGTTAGGACATTTTAATGAAAAGGGAATCAAATCCATGGTAGAGAAACAGTCTGTAAGAGGATTACCAAATATGAAGAACCAACATATGATTCACAAATGTGAAGCCTGTCAGATGGGAAAAGCCCACAGGTTACCACTTCAGAAAAATGGTTACAAACACGATGGTGTGTTAGAGCTCATACATACAGATGTGTGGGGACCAACGAAAGAAGGATCTATTAGTGGTTCAAGGTACTATGCTCTTTTCATTGATGATGCAACAAGATGGATAACTCTTTATGTTTTGAAAGAGAAATCAGAAGTGTTTGGAGCTTTCAGACATTTTCATGCATATGCTGAAAGACTTACATGACAAAAACTCAAAAGACTAAGGTCTGATGGAGGAGGAGAATATTTTTCTCGAGAGTTCAATGATTATCTATGGAATGCAAATATAAAAAGGGAAATAACTTGCAAGTATACACCGCAACAAAATGGAGTAGCAGAAAGGAGAAACCAAACTCTAGTTGAGTTTGCAAGAGCAATGCTAAAGGAGAAGAATTGTCCAAACTATCTTTGGGCTGAGGCTCTAAATACAACAACATATCTGGTAAATAGATTACCATGTACAACTTTAAATGGGATGACCCCTTATGAAGCCTGGTGGGGCAAGAAACCAACACTTGATCATTGCAAAGTGTTTGGATCAGTTGCTTATGCTTATGTACCATCACAAATGAGACATAAGCATGAACCAAAAGCTAAAAAATATGTGTTCATCGGATATGATGAAAAGCAGATGGTATAGGTTATGGAGTCCTTTAACGAAACAATTTATTGTTTCCAGAGATGTAACATTTGATGAAGGAAAGAGCTGGTATATAGATAAAGAGCATAGTGTTGAAACACTTGAAGAAGAGATAAGAAGAAATGAAAAAGGAAAATACATATGCAGATAAATGGAGATGAAGATCATATGCAGGCAAGTACGTCCAAGATCAGATCAGGTATGAGAAACAAAGAAGATATGAGATTTGATGAAGATGTGTATTCAGATACACATGAAGAGTTTGAACCAAGAAAGTCAAACTGAGTAAGGAAACAACCGACAAGGTATTCCTATGATACTTCTTATTTGACTCAGAAAAACTATGCTTACTTAGTAAAGAAAGATGAAGAACCTCTGAATTATGGTGAAGCAAAAGGTAAGAAAAAATGGGAAGAAGCGATGAAAGAAGAGTTCAATGCTCTTGAAGAGAAGAAGACTTGGGAACTTGTTCCAAAACCAAATGGTAAGAAAGTGATTGGAAACAAATGGGTTTACAAAGTTAAGAAACTTGCAGATGGAAGGATAGCCAGATACAAAGCTAGACTGGTTGTCAAAGGCTATGCTCAGACGCATGGTATAGATTATGATGAGACATTTAGTCCGGTAGCAAAGATGTCAACCATAAGGACATTGATTGCTATACCAGCATCAAAAGGATGGAAGCTAAGTCAGCTAGATATTAAGAATGCATTTCTGAATGGATATATATCAGATGAGGTTTACATGGAACAACGTGAAGGGTTCGTAAGTTCTAGATATCCAAACCATGTTTGCAGATTAAGAAGAGCTCTCTATGGACTGAAGCAAGCTCTAAGAGCTTGGAATTACAGACTTGTGAAGTATCTCAATGATCTTGGATACCAAAGCTCAAAGGCAGATGCAAGTCTAGTGATCAAGAAAACAGATGAAGGTATGATCTACATTTGTATTTATGTAGATGACATAATAATCACAGGAACCTCAGATGAAGGAATCAAAGAGGTAAAGAGGCTGCTTGAAAAAGAGTTCAAGATCAGTGATCTAGGGAAGTTATCATAATTTCTTGGAATGGAAGTTACATATACAGATCATGGTATATATGTTTCACAAGAAAGGTATCTCCTAAACTTACTAAAGAAGTTTAACATGGAGAATTGCAGAGAAGCTTCAACACCGCTTGAAGTAAATCATAAACTCAGCAAATATGGTGGTGCAGAGTTTAAAGATATAAGGAAGTATCAGTCGTTAGTTGGAAGTTTAATCTATGCTACACTAACAAGACCTGATCTCAGTTATGTAGTGGGAGTTCTCTCATAGTTCATGCATTGTCCGAAGGATCAACATTGGGTTGCAAGACAAAGAGTTCTTAGATATATCAAAAGAACTATAAAAGAAGGATTGTATTATCCTTTTATGTCAGATATAAAGCTGAGAGCATATGGTGACTCAGACTGGGCAGGAAGTCAAGATGACAGAAGGTCAACACATGGGTATATGATATACCTAGGAGATAAGCTTGTAAGTTGGTGTTCGAAGAAGCAACACACAGTAGCTTTATCGTCAACAGAAGCAGAATATAAAGGACTTGTGGAAGCAGCTAAAGAAGTGATATGGATTTAGACCTTGTTCAAAAGCATGGGTATTGAACAAGGTATACCTATCATACATGGAGATAATATGAGCTCATTTTATCTTGCAGCAAATCCAATATTTCATGCAAGAACAAAACACATAGAGATTCAATATCATTTCTTGAGGGAGAAGGTAATGGAGAAGGAGATTGAAATAGTATTCAATCCTACAAAAGATCAGATTGCAGATATTCTGACAAAGAGCATGGATGGAATAAAGACAAGCAGATTCAAAGAAATGACAGGTATAAAAGAAAAGAAGGATATATGAAGACCGGAAGATGCAAATTAGTGATTGAGGGGGAGCTATTGGAGATTCACTCACTAATTATGCATAATGACATAAAGGCACAGAGAAGCAGAAACAAAGCATTCAGAAGAAAAACAAAAGCCTTAGTGAAGGGACAAATTCATGACTGTAATATACAGCGTAGAAACTTCCAGAATTAGAGTTTGTTTAAAACCGGATCAAAATGTATATAAGAGAGAGCATAGAACCGGAATAGGTGTGAGTGAGTGCAAGTAAGTGCATGTATAGCAGATATAGAGATATAGAAGACGCCAGAGATTGCGTATGTAGAGATGAATAACAGAACCTGAAATGTCGGGTATTCATCTGAGAGAGATGGTAAGGAGAAACTACTCAGAGTAGGAGAGTTTTCCATAGCTATGAGCAAAGTGAGGCCAAGCTATTTTTGTACACATCTTCTCTAATAGAAAACACATGTTCATGTGGAAGAATTTGAGCGCATTCTTCATATGTGAAGAAGTCTGAGAGATTTCATGTTACTGTGAAAAGTTAGTTAACACTTACAGTTTTCTCAGTAAATGTTTTTTCTGGTACTTCTATAAGAGAGATCTTGCAACATAGTGTAAAGTTTTTTATGAGAAATAGCTTATCTTGAAACCAGTAGTCTCAACTATAAGTTGATCAAAGATTTTGGTGGAATGGACATGTACACACAGTACTAAGTTTGACCGAAAAGAGGCATCCAAACCTGGTGAAGTTTTTCTTTAAACTTCAGATAGAGTTCATTCAGTGAAGGAAGTTAAGGTATCACTTCCTTACTTCATGTATACACATTTGAAGTAACTACAAACAAAATTGCAGTTGATTCTAGTAGTATTCCGATACAATTCCGGTGACAGTCTGATGAAGTTCCGGTGGAATTTTGGTGAGTTTTAAAACACAGTTTTGACATAGTTAAGTGACGCAAAGATTAATTAACTGTAAGCAAACACAGTAATGTAAAGACTGAAGTAAATCAGTTTAGAATTGAAGCTTGAAGGAAACGTGAAGCTTTCTGTAAAGTGAATTTTCGGTGTTCACTAGATACAGTTATAAGTTTTCAGTTTCAGAAAATTTGCTAAGCTACTGATGATTATAGAGGTGTTCTAACATCACTCTAGCTTAGTTTCTGTGGTGTAAGCAAATTCCGCAATAAGCGCTGCACCAACAGGGATTCCAATAAATGCAGGGATATTATTGTTCCTCAAAATAAGTTTTTCCCTACAAGCTTTGTATTTATTGAAAGCTTTAATTATCTTTTTGACGACCATCTTGCTTCTCAAGGCTTCCACATCAAAAATACCCAAATCACCCATGCTCCTTCACGGTAGAGTAGATTTTTCATTTGATCTTTTACAACTCTCCTCTATTCAGATCCCTTGTCCAAAGGGGTTTTTACATATCCTTCCAATTTTTGCATCTCCTTTTTACATAGATTCATTGACTACATAGCCACATTGATTTGCATGCACTTCTCATAACAAAGCTTTTTGTTAGGTTTGGTAACCACCAAATCCCATCTCTAGCCAGACAGAAAAGCCCATCTGGATGTGCAATTGTTAAAAGATTTGGCCATAAGGAAGCTCCTAACAATAATAGGGTTCTAGATGATTTAGGGAGAGACCAATAATTTTTCTAGAAGGAGTTTTTGAATGGTTGATCATAGTTCTAGATGCCTCATAGAAAGCATCAAGGGAATGCCAAAAAGAATAAACACACTCTACATCATTTTGCATAAACAAGCTAATGAGAAATATGAACAAAGTGTGTATAAGAAGGTCAATATGCATTGCAAGTAGGTATATTTTCACTCATAATAAGACGCTTCTCTTTTTGGAGAGTACATGCTCATGTCTTTTAGGATTTTCTTATATCTTCTTCTTTCATCCTAGCTTGTGGCCTTCTTCATGCCTAGCTTGCATGTCTACATGTGTTGATTGAAGTTGACTTGGATTGTTTGGTGGATGATTTTCTTTGATCTAGCATGTGGATTCTTTCCATTCTTGAAATTGAAGCTCCATTTTGCATGCATAGGTTCTATCCACATTTGGGTATCAAGAGGTAGCTCACCAATTCGATAATTTAAGTGTTGCAATGCTACAACACCAACACATTTTTGCATTGTTGTTAGGGACATTCTCTTTTCACTTTTGTGATGGTTTGACATGGGAGGTGTGTTACTTGTCAGATTTCATAGAATTTATCTTGTTTATATTTCTATTATGTTCATGCAATAAATTATGGATTGCAAGATTAGGTATAACATGTCAAAATGATCCACTTTTTGTGTAATAAGGATCCCTTTTGGGAATTGTTTCTACCATGTATGGTGATTCTTTAGGTTACAAGTAAAATAGGAATTCATTTTTCACAAGTTTAGTTGATTTTCTTTATTAACCTTGTTGATTGTTTCTTTAATAATGTGTAAATGATTTTATTTTGGCATTCCACTTCGTGGTTTGTGGGATATTTTTCATGAAATCATCATTAATAAGCTTCAAAAGAGGAGAGACACACAAGGAATTTAGAAACTTGGCAAATGAACGTATAAGATTTTGGTTTCTCATGACATCTACGTGGAATTTTCATAGTAGGATTGGTGAGAAACAAGATTTTTCTTGTCATGGGCTAACATTAAAACAATATTCTTACTTGTATGCAAAGATACCTTTAGTATTCTCATTCTCTTCCATTCAAAAAATCATTATGATGGCCTTTAGACACCACGAGAGGAAAAAGAGAAATGGTTTGAGTGAACAATAGACATGAGGAGTAAAGGAAAACCATGCATGTCTTCATACATCTTACACCCTAGCTCAAAGATTTCTAGTAGGATGAAAGCATGTTAATGTGAACACTTTTTAGGCCTATTTACCAATTTTATGAAAGTCACAATTTATCTATTTCCAAAGCTATTTGAAATATGGGAAACGTAAATTTAAAATATTCTCTATACAATGTACAATCATTCATGCATATATATTCCAAAATCATGAAAATGATTTTTGAATATCAACATTACTCATGTGAAAGGCAGCCTATCATGACATGAACATTGAGACTAATGTCATTACTTGTCACGTCTTGCACAATGCAGGTATTCATGGAGTCTGCAGTAGTGGAGAATAAAAGTTCTGAGAGACTTCATCAGTCATGAGATAAAGCTACCACAAATGAAGCTACCATAAATGAAGTTGTTCCATGAGATGAAGGTTAAGCAAAAACACTAGGAATGAGTGTGAGCAGGTATGAAAAATTGAAAAGAACGGGTTTCTATTGCATCTAGCCTCGCATGCATGCATGCATCATTTAGGTACTTGCATGGCCATGCTTAAGAATATTTTCCTTAGTTCTAATGTAAGAGCTTCTATTTTCCATAGAGAAGAGGCGTTAGTTGTGAGGATTCCAATGTTGAAGCACAAGAAATGGAGGAGATAAACCCCTAATTGATTCGATTTATTCAACTCGTTAATTAACATGCACCTTCTTCATTGTGTTCATGACTAATAATTTTCATTGTTGATGCAAATGGTTATAACCACCATATCCAAAAGTGCTAAACAAGAGCGTACTCTGCTAGAAAACAAAAGAATTCAATACCGTGTTTGGCCTCTCTATCAGTGGTATAGATCCAACTATCATGTTAGAAAAATAAATTAGTAAGGAAGATTGGTTATTTGTGTTCAAAGTAACTCAATTCAAGGGAAAAATGAAGGTAAAACATGTCAAACAAGAATTATATGATGCAACGATGGTGTTGCATTAGAAGGTGTACGAGGAAATACTAGTAAACTATGAATTTTTTGTATAGTTTACAAGAGCCGTTGCATTTGAGAATTGCACTACTACACATACATGGACAAATCCAACTATGTATTAAGTGGAGTCGACTCTAGATGTAGAAGCATCTATGAGAGATGCAAGATGATGGATATGCTGTAATTGAAGATGCAAAGGTTTTAGAATTTATTGATCGATCATGCTTCACTGGTTCTAGAGCCTATGGTGGATGTGCACTTTCAAGAACAAAAACAGGATGTAATTGAGTTACACGTTCCACAAGGTATGACACTTGCTACCATTAGGCAAGTGGGGGGTGCTAAGCTTATATGTACATTAGAACTGTGAGTTAATAATGAAAAGGTTAAGTTGGATTGGGTCAAGTTCTATTTGGATCAAGCCAAGGTATCAAAGGGAGCCGAGTCTAAATTGAGTACAACAGTCATTGAGATGAGAAAAAAGTTACAAGCATCTCTATAGGGATTGAGATGTGATGTGGGAATGGCTCCTAAGAGGACAATTTAGTTGGAGATGCATATCCACATATATATTGTTAATTTGGAGTTGCTAGGGGTTGAACCAAGTGCAAATGACAAGGTAGTTGAACTAGAGGTAATTTAAGCTCTATTGAAATTGGTTCGAGGGTTTTTGAAAGGTTGAATACTAATCACATGGATTGTTACATATACAGGCTGAATACAAGCCAAGAGGATAAGTTAAAGAATAGGAATCAACATCTAAGATTTGTAAACAAGATATTAAGCATGTTGGAGTCACATGACTTGTCATACTCATTGCCATTACCTTCCCTATACTTACCATCATCCTTGTCATTCAATGTTTCATCCATGTGCATAGCATGTGGTTTCAATATTGAGGAGAGGATGATTTCTTTGGTGCACCTTATGATAGGCAACCATTCATATCATTACATTTGTTTTGCAACACATTGTCATATGTTGGTCAACTGTTTAGGTGAATGTGGTACTCAAATACCACATCATATGCGACAGACATTCTCTCGATGCTTAAATGGTGGATTCAAATTTGATGGAGGTAAGCTTGTTGGGTTGATTAAATATAGTGTTGTTACTAGCTTTTTAATTAATAAATCTATGATCTTTAGCTACAACTTCTAAAGTTTTTAGAAGTACCAAACATATTAACAATATTTCTTTTTATCTATAGTTGTGGCTTCTAATCGCTTTTTGGGCTAACCTATTTCTATTTGCAATTGGGGATGTCACTAAAAAGTTGTATGTAACTTCCATCCTTTGCTCTTGCCCAATCTTCATCTGAATAGATTTTAATATCCAAATCTAAAGAGTAAGGATAATAGATACCTTCATTAAGTGTCCCTTTGAGGTACTTGAGTACTCTCTTTGCAACATCCATCTGTGGCCTTCTAGGTGAGTGCATGAACTGACTAAGCACTCCCACACTTATGACATGTTTGGTCTTGTGTGAGTATCATATATCAAGCTACCAAATAAACTTTGATACTCTTTAGGATCATCAATCTGCTCACCTTCAAAAACACTTAGTTTATGGTTCAATTCCGAAGGTGTACCTACAAGATTTGTGTTCTTCATTTGAACTTGAGAAGTAGGACTTGAATGTATCTTCTTTGAGTTTGATACATCCCTTCAACTGTATTAATCAATTCCATACCTAGGAAATATGTGAGCTCACCTAATTCACTAATTTTGAACTCCTCTTGCATGTATCTCTAGATCCTTTGAATGCCATTCTTATCATCACCTGTCACAATAATATCACCTACATATACACATAGATATATAACCTCATTGTGATCCCTTTTAATGAATAAAGAAGGATCTGAGTTGGTAGGTTTGAACCCTTGATCTTGAAGGTATGTAACCAACCTATAATTCCAAGCTCTAGGAGCTTGTTTCAATCCATATAATGCTTTCTTAAGTCTACAAACATAAGATGTATGATTAGAGTTTTCAAGACCTTGTGGTTGTGACACGTATACCTCTTCACTTATGCAACCATTTAGGAAGGCATTCTTCACATAAAGTTGGAGAAGTCTCCAATTTCTTGCAGCAACTACACTTATCAATGTATTGATTGTAATCACATTTGCAACTAGTGAGAATGTTTCCTCATAGTCTATACCATGCATTTGTGAGCATCCTTTGGCAACTAATCTTGTTTTGTACCTGCAAACTAATTCATCTGAGTTTCTTTTAACTTTATATACCCAATTGCAACCATTTACCTTTTGATTAGATGACATTGGAACCAAATCTCAAGTGTCCGTCTCCTTTAATGCATCTATTTGTCCTTTGATGGCCTTTTTTCCCAACTATGGTACCCCTTTGACTCTTCATAGGGTGATGGTTCCTCTAAAATTGAGTTCTTTGCCAAGTAGATTGAAGGCTTTGTAACAAATTTGGAATCATATCCATACCTTTTTGGTTGTCTTTTCTCCCTTTTTGATCTTGTAGGGGCTTTCTTGGAGCATTCTCCACACTCTTGCATCTTTGCTTTGCCTCTTGAGTTACATAGCTTCTAATCCTTTTCCTTCTCATCATGGTCATCATCTTTATCACTTATTGGATCTTGGACCTGTGTATCATGCTTTCTTCCTAATTGATAAGAACCAGAATCAAGATCATATGATAGAGTTACCTCTTGTTTGTCTTCATCTACCAAGAGTTGTGCTCTCAAATACATCTCTACTTGTAGTGAATTTCTTGGTTGAAGGATTATAGAACGTGTAACCCATCTGAGTTGAATCATACCTAATAAACAGTGCCTTTTTTGCCCTTTTATCTTTACATCTTATTTGTGATGGTACATGAACATAAGCTAAACAATCAAACACCTTTCAATGTCTGATACTAGGTTTTCTTCCATGCTATGCTCCATAAGGAGTCATACCTTGAAGTGATTTGGATGGTAGTCTATTGACAAGGTACACAACAATTGAAATAGCCTCTACTGATAGATAATGTGGAAACCTCTTATCTTCAAGCATTTTTTTTTATTTTCTCCTCTCTACAATTCCATTCAGTTGAGGAGAGTACCTAGTAGTCACTTCCCTTTTAATACCTTTATCCTACAAGAACTCATCAAACTCTTTGGGGAAGTATTCTCCTTCTCCATTAGATTTGAGATTCTTGAGTGAACTACCTATATGATTATCCACATGTTCTAGATACTTTTTGAAGCAATCAAATACTTCATTCTTACTCTTGATAAAGTACATAATAGTCCATATACTATGGTCATCCATGAATGAGACATAATACCTTGATCCTACCAATGAAGGTTCCTTGATTGGCCCCCATACATCTGTATGTACTAAGTGCAATAATTTGTTGTGAATATAGCCTTTGTGGTTGAATGGTTGTCTTTGTGCCTTCCCAATCTTACATGCATCACATATGTTGATCATGTGTTGCTTTGATATGTTTGGCAATCGAAGAACACTTTGATCCCTGCATGCATCCTTTAAGGTTCTTTCATTCACATGAGCTAGCCTCTTATCACTTAGGGTTTGAGATCCAAGTTAAATAGAGCTATGTTTTTGGTTTCTTCTGCTTCCAAAGTAAAGAGCATACCATGCTTCTCACCTCTGGCTATCTTCTTGAAGCCTTCACATGGATCTTCCATAAAAGCTCCATGCTAGGTGAATCTAACTTGCAAGCCTTTCTCAACTATTTGGCCTACACTTATTAGGTTTTTTGTAATAGTGGGAATATAGAATACCTTGCTCAAAATATTTTTCTTGCCATTGGAAGCTTTGACATTATGAATCATCTCCACATTATGCTTTGTGTCATCCACTATTTGAACTTCATGTCTATGCTTTGAACCTTCCAAATCAGATAAGAGAGCTATGTTGCTTGTAACATGATTTGAACATCCTAAATCTAATTAGAAATAATTATCAAATTCTTTACCTTCCTTGTGGATTAGAGTCATCAAAAGCAATGAGCCTTCATGTTGTTGATGTTTAGAATAATTTTTGTAGTCCCTTGCGTTATGGCCTCTATTGTTATTGTTGAAATTGTGTCCACCTCTGCCTCTATTGCTGCCATATCCACCTCTTCCACTTCCTTTTTGGGCCTTCCCATTGAACCACCAATTTTGAGTTGTGTAGTTAGTCTTATCACAAATGGCATAAGGTTGAACATTTTGGCCATTGGCCTTGTCATGCTTTGGTCCTTTCTTCATTCCTTCCACTTCCTCTTGCTTGGAAAGTTGGCTTGGGAAGTCTCCTCTTCATCGTCTTTGTTCCTCTTGCCTTTTAGCTTCTTGTCCCTCTTGTATGCATAAAGATCACTAGTTGAATTACCATGATAGTAGTTACCCTTACTTTATGCTATTTTTGGCCTCTTGATTGAAGAGTTGTCCAAGGAAGATGCTAAAGTTACAAGTTTGCACATCCATGATGAGATCATAGGCTATGGTGAAAGATTGCCATTGCTAGTAACATCTAATCCCATTGAGAATTTGCCTTATGATGGCCTCTTCTTCATTCAACTCTCCAATTGATGCCAATTGATCAACAACCTCCTTGATCTTTGTAACAAACTCATGGATGGTTTGTTTTGGAGTCTTCTTCATTTGATGGAAATCATTCCAAAGATGGTTCTTCCTTTCCTTTGTATTAGCAAAAAAGAAATTCTCTAGGGCATTCCAAGTCTCTTGAAATATATTGCATCCTCTAATATGTGGTAATAGAAAATCAGAGATAGATTGTAGCATGTATGACCTTGCTTGACCATCCCTTGCACACCAAATTCTTAGCTTATCTATTTCTTCTTGAGTAATTCCTCCTTTGGATGCAAATATCACAATTACTTTTGTAGTCAATGTCCTATGTGTGAGTCCTCCACCTTGTCCACTAGCTTGCCCTTTTTCACTCCTTGCACTAAAGCTTCCAATAAGATTGAAGGATTGGTCACTTCTCTCTCGACATGTAGAACCTCCTTGATGGTACTTTGTCACACCTTAGTTGCTCTCTTGGTTTCTTTCTACACACTCTCTATTATCAGGATCTTGCTCACATACACACAAAAGTTACAAATGCACAAAACACACTGAAAAATAGAGACACCAAGAGACGAGACCGAATGCAGTATTGGGTGCAATCTCCCCCCATGCACTCTGTTTTGAGAGTCCACAGAGTGCATGTATTTATAGGAATTTTTGATTATGTTGAAAAGAGTGGTTACATGAGAGCGGCTTCGAGAAGCATGCATGTAACTAAAAGTTGGTGACTTTCATAGAAAGCCTCTCTTTTAATATAAAAAATTGCGGTCTACAATGACTCTTATTCTAACCACTATTTTATAACTATTTCTAACAATAGAACCTTCTATGCAAATTTATTCACAAACTAAAGTATAAATCAGATTTATTGATGTCCGCCCTAAAGTCAAATTATTGATGTCCGCCCTCTCACACTTTCACGCCCTCAGGAACCTTCAGCTGCTATATCAAAAACACCAAAAACACATTAATACATTGATAAATTAACACTCGAACAATTCATTGTTCGACATATTTCATAATGTATAACATGCCCCTCAGTTGAAAAAGCAACTCACCTCAGTTGATAAAATAAAGTAAACATGGATGGCCATTCACATGTTTCATCACTAAATGAAAATAAGCATGTTCCATGTTAAAAGAAACATGCATGGAAATGTTCATGGAGGAATTGCATTAATGTGTTTGTGTATGATATGCAAAAATTAAGTGGTCATAATGAGGTGCTAATTGTGTTTTCTGTATCCATTGACATTCTTCAATAGAGTGATTTTTGTACTTAACCAAATATCGATGGTATTGAGTACATGTGCATGTAGTAGTGACATCATGATCAATGATCTCAAGAACCAATGTTTCAGATTGTTCTTCAATCAAAGGAGGGTCATCAAGAAGTGGAGTGAGTGGTGAAGTACCTTTAAATGGTTTAAGTAAACTAATATGAAAAGAGTTATGCACATTCCAATGAGATGGGATATCTAATCTAAATGAATTATCATTAATTTTTTCTATAATGTGAAAGGGTCCATAATCGCATGGTGCAAGTTTAATCTTAGGATGCTGCAAAATATTTTTGAGACGTCCTTTAATGATACACAACCAAACAAGATTATTTTCCTTGAATTCCTTGGCTGATCGTTTAGTATTGATATTACGTGTGTATCGCTCTTGACTTTTCCTAATGTGCTCGTGAACATCATGAAGTATAGAAATGTGATCTTGACCAATAGAATCAGCCGTTGAAATGTCAGTTTGGGTGAGTGACATGGGAGTGGGAAGCTTTTTACCATAAACAATCTCAAAAGATGCACGACTAGTAGTGGTGTGTGTGGTATTATTGTAAGCAAATTGAAGCAATGGCAACTTTTCATCCCAATTAGTGGTACTATCTAATGAATAACAACGCAATAAATCAAGAATAGTACTATTTGTAGCTTCACTTTGTCCATTACTTTTGGGATGAAATGCAGAGCTAAAATCTATTTTAGAACCAAAATGTTGAAATAAGGTAACCCAAAAATGATTGCAAAAGTTAACATCACGATCAGATAACATAACTTTAGGAAATCCATGATGTGGAAAAATGCATTTAATGAATAATTTTGCAGCCTGAGGTGCACACAAAGTTTTCCTACATGGAATGAAATATGCATATTTACTAAACCTATCAACTATTGTCCAAATCATATCATTATGTGATGAAGTGATGGGAAGACCTATGATAAAATCCATAGAAATCTGTTCCCATGGTTTGTTCGAAATGGGAAGTGGCATTAATAATCCAAGTGGTTTACGATGATGACGTTTTACACACTGACATACAATGCATTGAGAAACATAATGTGCAATATCTTTCTCCATGTGTGGCCAAAAGAAGAAACCTTTGCAGGCAGAAATGGTGCTTTGTATGCCTCTATGACCCATGTAAGATGGTTCATGCATTTCTTTGATGACACATTCTTTAAAATCTTGGGTTGTGCATAATCTATGTTGAAAATAAAGAAAACCATTATGAAATGTATAATGTTCATCAGATAAAGATGCACCATTGTATATATGCCATGCACGTGAAAAATACAAATTAGATGCATAAGTGGAAACCATTTCTTGAAAAGAATGTATTTGGATGGCAGAAATATTATGCAAAACAATAGAATGTGAAGGAAATCGACCAAGAGAATCAGCTACAACATTAGCTTTACCAGGATGATAATGGATCATGGGTTGGAAATTTTAAATGAATGATGCCCATTTAAGATGGTGATCAAAGATTAAGGGCTGATTTAATAAATGCTTAATAGCCTGTTGATATGTTTTGATTAAGACCTCGAAGCCCATAAGATAGTGTTTCCAAATTTGCAAAGCATGCACAACTGCTAACAATTCTTTATCATATGTACTATAATTCTTTTCTGAGGGCTTAAACATCCTACTCTCAAATGCAATGGGATGATCATTTGCATTAAAACTCTTGAGATATCAAGCTCAACATGTGATGATCCAGGATGACACATACCAGTTTTTTGTTTCTCTGACATGTAAAGTGTTCACGCTAGTATATGTCAGGGATACTTCATTGAGCTGTATTAGATTTATCTACCGAGAGTGATGGCACATTTGTTCCTTTCCAACTCACTCATTGGTGGACATTAGATTTTTCCTTATGTACTGATCTTTATATATTGCACTTTTTCTATTCTTGTTTTTAGGTCATTCTTGTACATTCCTTTTTATGTAAGAGAAGAAGAAGAAGAAGATTATTCTTCCTTGTCTCAATCTATGTGTGTGCTTCTCCTTAAGAGTGAGAGTGTGTGTGTGAGCTCTCTTCCTTATCTCCTTCCTCGTGACATGGTATCAGAGCCAACGTGGCTATAGAGAGCTCGTGGAGAAGACGACAGTGAAGAGTACGCAGCAAGGCATGTGGAACATGCGATTCACAAACGACATCCGTTTGCTATGAAAATCGACGTGAAGGTAGAAGACATCTCGACCTTCGTTTTGAGCCCGCAAGGTGGGACCCATAGAAAAACTAGATCAGTTTTAGAAATTGTAACTTGCGTCGTGTTTTGCAACACTCATATATTCCAGATCCAGAATTTCAAGCGATTCCGTGTACTGTTGATACACAGAAACTGTGTTTTTCTGAGATCAAACTATCACATCATAGTGTGACAGTGTTCACGTAGAAATGCTGCTTGTAGTGGTTTGCTGTGTTGTGTATTGTTGCAAAAATGGCAAACGCAGATGGAATGAGTCAACTTATGAGCGATAAGCTAGACAAGAATAACTTCCATGCTTGGAGATTTAGAATGATGAATTTCTTGATGGGAAAAGGCTACTGGAAGTACATCAAAGGAGAGAAGGAAAATGCTCTGCAATTACTAGAGAGGAATCAGACTGCAGAACAGATACGAGCATATGAGGAATGGAATCAAGGAGCACGAAAGGTAATGTATTGGCTATCTGTTAGCATGTAGGATAACATGATTGGGAACATACAGGATGCCAAGACTCCGAAAGAGGCTTGGAACGGTTTGGTCACATTGTATGAGACCAATACAAAGGCACAAAAATTGCAACTCAAGAACGAGCTGCATACCTTGGAGAAAAAGAGCATGTCTGTAAGTGACTATACCCTAAAAATCAAAAGCATATGTGAGTCACTTGCATCTATTGGAGTAAATGTAGATGATGATGATAAGGTGGAAGTATGCCTTGGTGGTTTAGGAGATGCATATAAGTAGTTCAGAGCTTCTATATAGACCAGGGAAAATATTCCAAATTTTACTGATCTAGTATCTATGCTGATTATTGAAGAAAAGAATCTTCATGAGGATTCAAACTTCGAAGGAAAGCCCAATTCTGAGCATGTATTCTACTCTGGCAAAGGAAGAGGCAGAGGTAGAGGTTTCGGAAGTGGAAGAGGAAACAGTAACCAAGACCAAGGTCAACAACAGAATCATGCAGCAGGAAGAGGATAATTTTGAGGCAGGGAGAGCCAAAGAGGTTGCAAAAATTTCCAAAGAAATGATTCAGGTAATGATAGTAAAGGATGCTGGAATTGTGGTAAACCTGGACACTTTGAACGTGATTGTAGGTTGAAGAATCAAAATAACAAAAGGCAGCAAAACAACTATGCATCCACAAGTGCAGATGATTCTGAGAAGCTATTTATGGTTCAACATCACATGATGAATACGATGTCTACTGGCGTTTCAAAACCGAATGATAATGTCTGGTATGTTGATTCACGTGCTTCAAATCACATGACCAGTCATGTGGAATGGTTTAGTACTTTGCAGAAATTACCAGTTCCTGGATATGTTGAAACAGGTGATGACACATCACATCCTATTGAGCATACAGGAAACATAGCACTATCTATGGAGGATGGAAAGGTAAAACATCTTGTTGATGTGCTGCATGTTCCAAATATAACAAAGAATCTAGTTTCTGTTGGAGAAATGGTTGACCAGGGATTACAAGTTAGGTTCAATGCTGATGGACTATATGTAGAGGAGTACAAGTAGGATGGACGATTGGTTGCCAAAGGAAACAAAGTGGGTAGGATGTTCACCTTAAATGTGAAGATTCCTGAAATGAATGCAGCCATGTTTGCAAAAGGTGTAGGAGTTATTGTTGATATAGAGATCTGGCACAAATGAATTGGACATGCAAATCTGCAAAGGTTGAAACTGATGCACTCAAAGGAGATTGCCCATGGACTACCAAATTTGAAAGTTGCAGAAATGCAAAAGGTATGTGCAGCATGTCAATTTGGTAAACAGTCAAGATCATAATTTCCACATGACAAGCATGTTAGTGAGAATGTACTAGAAGTAGTACATACAGATGTTTGGGGTCCAGCAAAGACCACATCTATGGGTGGTTGCAGGTTTTATGTTACTTTCATTGATGAGCATACACGCAAAGTATGGGTATATTTCATGAAAGAGAAGAGCGAGGTGTTCACTCACTTCCAGAATTTTAAAGCTATGGTGGAAAAGCAGACAGGGAAGTAGATTCAGACATTAAGATCTGATGGAGGAGGTGAATACATGTCAAATGAGTTCAACAGTTTTCTAAAAAATCATGGAATTCGGTGCCAATTTTCATGCAGGTACACACCACAACAGAATGGCATTGGTGAACGCAAAAATAGACATATTATAGAAATAGCAAGAGCATTAATGGCTGAGAAGAATATGCCTCATTGTTATTGGGCAGAAGTTGTGCATACTACTATATACATCATGAACATAACTCGGACTGCTGCTGTACATCAAGTTACACCTGAAGAGAAGTTTTCAAGTAAAAAGAGAAACTTATCACATTTGAAAGTTTTTGGTTGTATTGCATATGTACATGTTCAAGATGAGTTGAGGATGAAGCTTGATCCGAAAGCAGAAAAATGTGTCTTCATTGGATACTCCCTTGAGCAAAAAGGGTACAAATGTTATAACCCACTCACACGACAGGTGAAGGTGAGCAGAGATGTGGTATTTGATGAAATGTCAAGCTTCTATGCAAATGCCAAAGAAGGACTGAATCTTGAACCAAATGAAAAATAAAATGCTGAAAAATCAAGTGCCGAATCTCAAGTTTTGAGTGGACCAGATGCATTACCAAGCAATAGTTCCAACTCAAATCCATGGAGTGGAAGATTGTAGGGAAATTTCAGTCCAACGAATTCATCAAATACGTCCAAGCAAGGTAAAGAAAAGCTTTCTGTTGGTAGTAAAACATGTGCAGGTTTTGAAGACGTTGATGGAGATTCAAGCGGTTGAGAAACGAGTCTTGATAAGGAACTTGGATTGCCCTCTGTGAAGACTCCAGGAGTAAGAAGCGCACATGCAGATGATACAAGGAGAAGTGACCCAAGACCAAGAAGATCTGGGAGGATGCGGAATTCAGTGCAATGATTGACGTATGACAGTTATATGGCTTGTCATTGTGCATACATGACAAAGGTAATATGAGATGCTGAACCTTCTTGCTTTGAAGATGCAATTGGAATTTCAGATTGGGAAAAAGCTGTGGATGAGGAGATGGCTGCACTTTATGGAAATGATACATGGGAGTTGGTTCCATTGCCACAAGGAAAGAAACCCATAGGCTGCAAATGGGTTTACAAGGTAAAGCATAATGCTCATGGTAGCATAAGCAGGTATAAAGCACGATTGGTAGCTAAAGGATATGCACAGACATATGGCATTGATTATGAGGAAACATTCAGCCTTGTAGCTAAAATGTCTACTGTTAGAACACTTGTTGCATTAGCTACAACAAAAGGATGGACTTTTCATTAGATGGATGTGAAGAATGCTTTCCTTTATGGTGAGTTACAGGAAGAAGTATATATGGACCAGCCACAAGGATATGAAGATTCAAAGCATCTAGAATATTTTTGCAGGTTGTAAAAGGCTTTGTATGGGCCGAAGCAAGCCCCTCGTGCATGGCATGCAAGGATTGCTGATTACTTAACCAGCATTGGGTTTCTATGTGTGATGCAAATCACTCACTATATGCAAGGAAGACTGATGATGGCATCACTATTGTGGCTATTTATGTTGATGACTTGATTGTAGGTGGTGTTTATGAAGGAAGCATCAAAGAGGTAAAGAAACTTCTTATGCAAGAATTTGACATAAAAGATCTTGGTGTGCTGCGCTATTTCTTGGCCATCGAGTTTATACATACAGAAACAGGTATGTGGATGTCGCAAAGGCAATATGCCTTGAATATGCTGCAAAAGTATGGTATGGCTGATTGTAAGCCAATTTCTATGCCATTAGATCAGAATTTGAAATTAGACACTACATCAGGTGAAGCATTGGAAAATGCTACTATGTATAGGAAAATTGTGGGAAGTCTTATATATCTCACAATTACAAGGCTTGATCTAAGTTATACTATTGGACTTGAAAGCCAGTTTATGTAGGTTCCGAGGAATCCACATTTGGATGCTTTGAGAAGCACTCTACGTTATGTGAGTGCCACTTTGGATTATGCATTGTTTTATGAGGCTGGTGTAGATTTGCAAGTTTATGGATACACCGATGCCGATTGGGCTGGTCGCATTCCAGATAGAAGATCTACTAGTGGTTTTCTATTCGCACTTGGGAGTGTAGCTGTTACATGGAGTAGCAAGAAGCAATCGACTGTTACTTTGTCGAGTACAGAGGTAGAGTACAGAGGTGCTGCAATGGCAGCATGTGAGGCATCATGGTTGGAGATGCTACTTGTGGATTTAGGCGTGGAAGTGCAAAAGCATATCACCATTTATTCTGATAATCTTAGCAGCATACAGTTAGCACGGAACCCTGTTTTCCATGTTAGAACAAAGAATATCAAGGTACATTATCACTTCATCAGAGAGAAGCTATTAGCAAGTGATATTGATCTTGTTTATTTGAGAACAGATGAGCAGGTTGCTGATATTTTCACCAAAGCACTTGGAATTGAGAAGTTCAAGAAGTTTTGGGAGATGCTTGGATTACAGGATATGGCATTGAGCTTAAGGGGCAGTGTTGAGATATCAAGCTCAACATGTGATGATCCAGGATGACACATACCAGTTTTTTGTTTCTCTAACATGTATAGTGGTCACGCCAGTATATGTCAGGGATACTTCATTGAGCTGTATTAGATTTACCTACCAAGAGTGATGGCACATTTGTTCCTTGCCAGCTCACTCATTCCTAGACATTAGGTTTTTCCTTATGTACTGATCTTTATATATTGCACTTGTTCTATTCTTGTTTTTAGGTCATTCTTGTACATTCCTTTTTATGTAATAGAAGAAGAGAAGAAGATTATTCTTCCTTGTCTCAATCTGTGTGTGTGCTTCTTCTTAAGAGTGAGAGTGTGTGTGTGAGCTCTCTTCCTTATCTCCTTCCTCGTGAAAAAAACTACACCTATCCCTGAACCACTAACATCAGTAGCAACATGAAAGTGTTGTGAAAAATCAGGTAATTGTAAAACGGGTGCATGTTTGAGTTTTTCAAAGGATTGTTTTTGGGTAAGTCCCCATGCAAATTTTATTTTCTTGTTCAATAACAAGGTAAGGGGCAATGCTAAATAAGAAAAATTTCGAACAAACTTCCTATAGAAACTAGCCAACCTAAGAAAAGAACGAACATCATTGATTGATTGTGGTGTAGGCCATTCTACTATAACTTTATTTTTTTTTGGATCCACATGCACACCTTCACTTGAAATAATATGTCCTCGATATTCTAGCTTACGTTGAAAGAAATAACTCTTTTCAGGATTAGCGTAAAGTGTATTCTCTCGTAGTAAATGAAAAATTGTTTTAAGATGCATCTCATGCTCACTATCATTCTTACAGTAAACAAGTATATCATCAAAAAATACAAGAAAGAAAGCTTGGTAATCAATAAAAATTTTGTTCATCATTCGTGCAAATGTAGCAGGAGCATTAGTAAGTCCAAAGAGCATTACCATAAATTCATAATGGCCTGTTTGGTTCTAAATGCAGTCTTAAAAAATATCACTTTGCGTCATACGAATCTGATGGTATCTTGATTTTAGATCAATTTTACTAAAGACACGAGCTCCTCGTAATTTATCTAAAAGATCATCGATTCGGGGAATAGGGTATCTATTCTTTATTGTGATCTTGTTAAGAGCTCTATAATCAATGCACATTCGATAAGTTTTATTCTTCTTCTCTACTAAAAGAATTGGTGCTCCAAATGGGGAAGAACTAGGCCTTATAAGTCCTCTTTGTAGTTGGTCTTGTACTTGGTTTTCTATTTCCTTTTGGTGTAGTGGGCCATGTCTATAAGGTGATTTATGAGGAGGAAAATTACTAGGGACTAAGTCTATGCTATGGTCAAAGGATCCTCGAGATGGTGGTAGTTCAGAGGGACATTCAGATATAAAACAATCCTTATAAGTAGTCATAAATGGTTTATATGCGTGAGGAAGTGTATGAGTATAATCATTGATGACATGGACAAAAACAATGCATGAATTGAATCCTTTCCTAAAAACCGTTGCTCCTACTTTTCAAATGACTAGTTTCGTAGCATCTGTGCACTTGCAGCTCATCATGGTTGGAATGTACATCAGTTGGACATTAAAACAACATTTCTGAATGATGACTTGCATGAAGAAGTGTATGTTTTTCAGCCCCGTGGCTTTGTGCAGAAAGGGCATGAAAACCAGGTGTGCAGGTTAAAGAAGGTGTTATATGGTTTAAAGCAAGCACCATGTGCTTGGTATGAGAAGATACATGCCTATCTGATTGCACATGGTTTTGAGAACAGTCCAACAGAGAGCACCTTATATGTTAAGCATGCTAATGATGTGCTTCTGATCATTGATGTTTATGTTAATGACATGCTGCTCAATGGTCCTATTGAGAAGCATATTGCTATAGAGTCATTTTTTGTAGATATGTTCCCATTTTTTGAAGCCTTTGTTCCATAGCCTCTTCTTGTTCCCAATGTTCCAGGATTCCACATTCCGGAAACCAGATAGAGTCATTTTGTCTAATGCTGGCTGCCCACTTCCAATCTTCACTAATTCTTGTGAATCTTTTGACTTTGTTCCAACTCTTCCATAGGGAGCACACAAGATTCGAGCCTTTCGGAAAAACTAGGATTGGGGAAAATAAAAGGTTCAAAATGTCAAGATTCTTCTAATTCAAGAATCCCATGAAAGTCAACTCATTCTTGTTTCTGAAGATTAACTTGGCCCATGAGGCCTCCCCATTGCACCATGCCTTAGTCATCCATTTTGCCACAAGTTTTTAGCCATGGACCCAATGTCTAGGATGCCAAGGCCCCCACTACCTCTTTGGCTAATGTAGATTGACCACTTGATTTTAGGCATCCCCCACCTCTTGTGGCCGCCCGTCCAAAGGAAGTTTCTACAAATACTTTCTAGTTTTGGCACCTTTTTCTCTTTCGATATCCAACAAGAGAGGAAGTAAATGGTTGATGAAATGAGGAATGTGTTAATAACCATTGTGCAACCCGCAATATTGATTTGCATACCTCTCCAATAGTTTAGTTTGCTTTCGAGTCTAGCTAGGACCTAGTTCCACTGTTGCTCCAATGAGATACCAAAGCCCAAGGGAATCCCAAGAAGCCCAAAACATTGGCCTCGAGGAATGTTTTGGGAGCCATGAGCAAAGAGAAGGTCAGGTTGGACCCTGGTGATGGCTCTGAAAGCAGTCTTTGATTGATTGATTTTGGATCCATAGGATTTGTAGAAAGTAGCTAGTCACCTCCAAAACCTCTCCAAGCTGGTGCTATCATTGTGTACAAACACATTCATATCATCGGCAAAAAGTCTCATGGAGATCCAGCCCTGGTTACAAGGCAACAAAAGGCCTTTGAAATTACCAATTTCCACCTGCTATGCCACTAGTTGGCTAAGCCCTTTTGTGGTGATGGCAAAGAGAAGGGGAGCCAATGGGAACCCTTTTCTAATTGATTGTTTTAATTTGATCGCCTTTTAAAGATGGCCATTAACATTAATTTGGGTCGATGCATTTCCCAAAAGGGTTGAGATCATCTTGGTAAATTTCTGGATGCAATCGAGATCTTTAAGTGATTGCAAAATATAGTCCCATTCTAGCCTATCATAAGCTTTGTCCAATTCAACCTTGAGGAAAAACACATCTTGTCTTGACTCATCCGCTGTCGTAGAGGGGTGTGAAGGGAGGCAACCACTCATCCAAACAAATTCACGCTAACCTCACTGTGTGAATACATGCTGGGTGTTTCTTAGTGTGCCTCAGGATCTAATATATGTTTTTAGTGTTTGGGAGTGAATAGCTAAGAATTTATAATCTATTTAAGTTTAATCTAAAAAACTAATATTCATATGAAAGTGCGTTTCTAGCATTTTGTTTTGGTGTAAAGATAAGTTCTTCTTCAGTAATTCGATGAGAAATTTCTTCAGTAATACAATTTTTAATAATAGCTACCTCATCGTTTTCAGATTGAGTTTTCCTTTTAGGGGAAGGTAGAAACAAAATTTCTTTTTCATCTGAATCAGGGAAAGCAATTGAACCGAAGGTTTTAAATCTAGACATATCTATAATCAGAAGATGAAGAGTATAAGGTTTCTCCTACAAGTATAAGGTTTCTGCTACAATTTGATCTTTAACTTTTTCTTTATCTTCTAAATCTACTCTATCCTTACTTTCATTGATTTGTGTAGTACTATTCTTTAATGGTGCATGTAAAAAGTGTATCTAGAATAAAAGAACTATCTATTTTCTTTTTAGTTAAAGTTTTACTTGTAGATGCAATATTTTGTATTCATGAAAAGTAAGTCATTATGGTCCGTATGGAAGTGCGTTTCTATACCTAGATATAACATCTAAATATAAAGGAAAAATTAATTCCTCATTAGTTATTCTATCTTTAATGATGTTTTCTTTTTGTTGTGGAAGAGTATTTCTTTTTAAGGTTAGAGGAAACAAATCTTCTCTATTTTCTAGTTCAGGTAAGACAATTGAGAGTAAAGGAAAAACTCTAGATAAGTTACGATCATATTCTAAAGAATGTAAAGTTTCATCTACAACTTTCTTTAACTATTTCTATTATTTCTACTTCGCTACTAATCTCGTTATCACTGATTTGAGTAAACGTACTTTCAATAGGTGTGGGTAAAAGCGTTCCTAAAACAAAAGAAGTATCTAATTCTTTATTTTTAGTAACAGACTTGCTTGTAGATGCTAAATTTTCAGACATAAGAAAGTGCAATATAAGAAATTAATGAAACTATATGGCGAAGTGCTAAAGCTTCATAATAAAAACTAGTCCACAAATGCTTATAAAAGTTCTAATATAGCTTTTAGAATATATTCCTATACAAAAGCTTAATACAGAAATTTATAATTCAGATCATATAATGAACTAAAATCAACGGCATAAAAGCAGTTTCTATTTCGTAAATCTCATCAAATCCTCTTCAATGCTCGTCAAGTTTTCTTCACAATGATCTGTAAACAGGAACATTAGGAAAATCATACTAAGCATTACGTATATATATACAAGTATAAAGATCCGTGCGCGTATATACACTCTTAGTTAGCTAACACATATATGTACTTAACTAACACACATCTCACTTGAGCCATGCATCTATTAATTAACTACTTCACATCTCACACATATTTTTGTTAACTACTACACATCACTCACGTATATATTAATTAAAATTGTTTAATCATATTTTTATTATAGTAAATTAAATAGTTAATTTCATTCATCTTGACTTCTTAATTTATATAATAAGCTTATTTATTTACCATACATACATATCTAAATATTTATAATGTTTAGATACTAATCTATTTTTTGTTAATGTTCTTGAAATAAATTTAGGCACTTAGGGTTAGTAAACATGAACTCAGAAATAGAGATGTACATTTATAGCTTTTATAACATGGGTCTAATCACAAAGTACAATCACATAGTACATAAATATTAATCCTAACACATAGGCACACATTCAACATATTAACACATATGCACATATATGTTCATTTATAGAAAACTAACCGATTCATAGGTTTAAATGTATCCACATAAACTATGGAACTCTATATTTATACCCATGCTTAGGTAGGTAAAATTTCATAAACACTTAGACATAGGTGCACACATACATATGCAAATATATACATATGACATAAATCTTCATTCATATTCCATTCATAGGCATATGAACACATACATGATTGAGTGCTTTCACATAAATATAGATACACAACCCTATAAACATAGGCACATATAAATATCTATACATAAATATCCTCATATAATTATGGACACACATAAACTCACTTAGTAATCTCATAAACATATAAATGGACATAAAAATGAAGAGCCCAAATAACTCCATTCTGAATATATTTTCTTCTTTTTCTTGCAGGTACCCAAGAGAAAAGTTTAGGCATTTTAAACCAATGCATTAAAAAATATGTGAGAGAGATATCAACTAATCAACTTTGAATCAAAACATTTCTATTTTTCCATATGATAACTCAAGTGAGGAAATCCTTCCAACATCTGCTCCCACCAAACCTGCACATTGTCCTCGATGGGCCAACCTACAGTTCAATGGAAAGCAATATCAAATTCTTTGGAAAAAATCTGTAATTTGACTCTAAATAATATTATAAAAAATGCTTCTAATTTCTAATTATGTTTTTGATAATAAATAAAATTCATTAAATTACATAAATATGAATTGGAAATCGGTTGAGTCAATGCATACAGTCAAAAATACAAATTTAGAAAATCCTATAACGGTCCTTTAGATAGTCATGGTACTTACTATTCCATTAATCCTATTTATAAGTAAAATTTAATTTATATAAGTATGCTTTCTTCTATTTCTTAGACATCCGCGATAAGATAGATCTAACTAATTCTTCTGTAGTAGACCTCTGCCTCATATAGCCCGCATTGTAATTCAGAAGTGATTTCAAGACCACAACTGAATCATATTTTTCTTTTTCTTTTTCTTTGTACTCTTTTTTTGTTTTTTTCTTTTTTCTTTTTCTTTTTCCCATCTTGCAGTAGCCATTAATGTACTGATTGATGTTCTCATTTTTCTCACTATTTTTCTTTCTTCGCAGCTTTTTTGTTTAAGGAGAAAGGCTTAACCCCTAGTGAGAGCAGAGGATCTAGAAATATGCTATAGCCAGAATTAGGATCTTATTCACTAAACGGGTTTAGAAAATAAAGAAGTCTACTAGTATAAAGTAAATTCACTTTTACTAAGGGTGTTCCTCTCTCCTATCATCACAACATATTATAAGTTCCCTAAATCAGATCTTCAACTTATATACAAATTCCTACTTAAATTTGTTGTTCATTATTTACGTAATTTTAATAAATTTCTTGTTTATATCAGAAACAAATAAAACCCTATTTATGAAATGCATGAAAAGAAACATTTTTATAAATAGTTAAGAATAATTAGAATTAATTCAATTGGTTATTCCTCATCTTCTTCTTCCTCCTCCAGAAAGTCTTCGTCCAACTCAAACTTACTACTTTCTCTTCTTTTAAGAGCTTTATTCTTTTCCTTGCAATCACATTCCTTAACACACTACCATCAAATTCTCGTAATTTATATGTACCTGTTTCAAAAACCAAAACAACAACATAAGGTCCGAACCAACGTTTAGTTAGTTTACGACGTGCATCGTATTGAGTCTCGAAAGTACTATCATATACAAGAACCCAATAACCACTCTCTATTGATTGCGGCCTCAGTCGATGTTTCTTGTCAAAATATATTTTATATTTCAGTCGTGATGATTTTAATTTTTTAATTGCTTCTTTTAGATTTTTGTTACCTATTTTTAGTTGTTTAATCCTAATTACTAATAATTCCTCTCTTGAAACAGTATCTTCCCAATCTAAACTCATCCAATTTACTATCTGAGTATGTATGGGAAATACTGGCTCCTGACAGTACATGAGTTCAGTCGGCATAAAACCAGTTATTCTCGTGTACGTCATCCTATCAGCCCAAAGAGCAAATGGGAGATATTTTGGCCATTGTCCAATATCTTCATGGCAAGCTTTTGAGATAGCCTTCACTATGGAAGGATGCCCTCGTTCAATTTTTCCATTTGCTTCTGGGTTATAGGTAGTCGTGAGAGACAATTGAATTCCATGATGTGCAAAGAACTCTCTTGCCTCTCTAGCATCTAACTCACCTCGATTTGCTACTACGTTTTCTACATATCCAAATCTAGATAATACTTCTTCTAAAAGGAATACAGATACATTATAAGTAGTATTGGAACGAAGTGCTCTTCCCTAAACGTGGTTTGTCAAATCTTCTTGTGCAAGAACGATGTATCTCATACCACTATTGCTTTTAGGCATGGTCACAAGGTCGACTACCCACTTGTAATGAATACAAGGTGGATAGGTTGGATGCAAAGGGTCTTTATGCTTGATAGAGGAATGTAATTGGCACGTAGAACAAGTGCTCACAAATTCTTTAACAATTACATACACCCTCGGCCACCAATAGCTTTTTCGAATCTTCTCATACGTAGTTACAAAGCCTTTATGACCAGCCCAAAGGATTTCATGCATTTCTTGCATAACTTGCACTTGAAAATTTTTTGAGCCTAGTACTCTTTGCGGGTTTCTTACCTTTCCTCTAATATGTCTCCAAAGATATCCATCTTTCAAGAAGAAGTTGAAAGACTTCTTCCTGATCTTTCGGAATCAATTTGAGGACCAGCTTGGAATAGGCTGAAATGAACTCAGATAGTAATCTATATCTCGACACTCTCCTTCATATTTGTCTTCTCTAAATCTCTCATACGTATAGATAAATTTTTCATAATTAATTAAATTTATATGATTATCTATTGCTTCACTATCATTGTCAAACTTTGCTCTTAAAAGCATATTAGCAATGGTGTTATGTTTACCAGCAATATGTACAAAGGCAAGAGTAATAAATTAAATAAAGGCTATCCATTGTAACATAGCTATTTCTGGAGATGAACAATTGGCTATTAAACCTATTAACAGAAGACAGTCAGTCGCTGCTATTACATTAGCTCCTATAAAGTATTCCTTATGTGTTTTTAAAGCTATAACTAATCCCCATGATTCTCTTTTAATTTGAGGATAAATCCTTTGAGTATCATGTAAGGGCTTTGCTCCAAAGTGAATTGCATATCTTTGCTCCTCCTCATCGTCTTGCCCAATGACCTGTAATAAAGTAAGTCTATGATCTAGGGATCCGATGGCTTCAGACAGATCTGAAATCGGATACCGTTTGGTCACTCGTCTGTAGGACCAAAGATCTCAAGAGTAGACTCAAGCATAAGTCATGTGCTCTCATATTCAAGTAATCTACTTAGCCTAGAGGTTAAGTCTCATGGTTGTGAAGGAAGAGGTCTTGGGTTCAACTCCCATGGGGAGCATGGGAAGAGAGTTTTGCCCAAAGAGCTCTAGAGCCTTCTAACTCAAGTTAACGTGAGTTAACTTGAGTCTAGTGGACTTAACTCAAGAGGTGAGTACAACAACCACTAGTGGACTCTAGTGGAAGGTACTAAAGTAGTGGTCGAGATCACTCCAGCCACTAATAGACTCTAGTGGTGGATATGAAAGGAGTGGAGGAGATTGCACATGCACTTGTGGACTCTAGTTACATTTGTGGTCCTCATTAGTTCAAGCAGCTATATATACAGGCATAAGGTTGGGAGGAGAGTCATCTCTAAAGCATGTGGTGGTCGTAATCCTTGTTCTCTTGCATTGGTATCAGAGCTTCATTCTCCATAGCTCACTTCTTATTCATCTTGCGTGTGCATTGCTCCTTCTACGACGTAGATGACTGCTCGCGGCTGAACAGAGAAGTCCGTGACGGATTCGTAGTAGGGGCGACAGTCTTTAGCTAAGGAGCATAGCAAAAGATTAGATCATCTCTGTGTGCTGCCGGCAGGATTCGAACTCCCGCCCCTCTGCTGTGAGCGCATTGCTCTAACCACAAGAGCACATCGACCGCGTGAAGATATATACGCAGCAGATGTTAGTGATCAGAGTCGGCGCTGGAGAAGATCTCAATTTGTAGATCCAAAAGTGTATATTCTTTGGTGAAGCAGAGAGGATTCGAACCCCCGCTCCCCCAACTAGAGGACACTCGCCTATCCATAACGTCAACGGGCGTTCACGCTCAGAAGTCTGCAGAGATTCATCTTGTTTTCAAACCCAGCGTTGCAGAAGATCTCCGAAAGGAACAAAACAAAAAGTAGCTTTCTCTGCCCGCTGCGCCTACTAGGGATCGAACCCAGACGGGTTCCTTGGGAGCATTCTCACGTAGCCACGTCGCCCACGAGTGTTCCTTGTCTGTGAGTGCAGAGCAAAGTTTGCTAAACCAGTAAATAGAGCTGAAGTGCAAACCCAACTCTCATCCATCCAAGGAGCCAAATCAGTTGTTGCAGGCCGAACCCGAGAAGTATTCTGCTTTTAGCCAAAGAAAAAACCAAGGAGAATCAAAGATTGAGCAAAGCTTGAAGGAAGTGGAGCTCTGGAGTGAAGATCCGGAGGCCTTTGGTGATCAAAGTCAAACCAACTTTGAATTCGGACCAAAGTCTTGAGAGAATCACTCTTCCAAAGGATCAAGGGAAGGACGTAGCTCTATGTGGAGCTAAGTATTTTCCAGTTTTTGCTTGGTCTTAATGCTTGATTTATTTTGTTTTCATTATTCTACACTTAATCCTAGATGCACATTGAAATAGCCAAGATTTCAATTGATTAAGTCTAGATTAGAATAATGAATTAATCCATTTCTCATTCCAAGCATTAGTTTGCATTAAGGAAAGACTTGATTTCAAAAAGATCCTTGTGCATCAAAGAATGTATTTTGGTAGTTTAAATACATATTTCCTTTCCATTGAGTAAGTTTTCGATTGCACCTCAAGGGTATGTTTTTATATCATAGTGCATTAGGACAAAGGAAAGGATATACATGCATCAGGATTGCATGATATACATTCTAAGTACAAGGAAAAAAATCGTGCATCAAGCTCATGCATGATTGTTGTATTATTTTTTGGGCATGCAAAGAACATGCATGCATACGCATGTGAGCATATGCTTTTGCATGTAGATACATGCATTTGCATGATAGAATGGAATGTTGTTTGCAAGTAGATATAAGAATGTACTCTCTTAGTACTTAGCTTACTTTATAAAGCTCGCAGTTTGACATTAGGGAAGACCAAGGACTAGTTAGTTGCAAAGATATACTAGTTTTAGTTTGCAACTCAAGTAATTAGTCGATTTCTTCCCAAGTCGATACTCCGCTATCAAAGACAAATACTTAATGACAATTAAGTATGATAGATGTCTTGCTAGGTATAAGTAAGCACTAGGAGAAAGTTAAGTAATAAATTTTCTTGATAACCAAGAAAATTTAATTACTTGCAAACTCTTTTATGATGTATGATGATAATTAGAAAGTCATGCGGATAAGCTTTCCTTGATTAGTTATACTTTATGTAACTTCTCAAGCATCCCAAGGTTGGATGAGAACGTCAACTATATTTCCAAGTTCCTTGAGTACTCTTCTATTTAGAAGATTCCGAAAGTTTAAAGAAGTTTCTTTGTGGTTTCAAGATTTGTATCTCATGATGAAACCTCGGTAAGTAACTTTTTGGAATTGAGATATGAAATAGTCAAGCCTTCTATTTCACGTGAAATCATTCTCCTACCATGTTCAAGATGAATTTATTTTTGGGAGGGCAGATGTTCCAAGTAGAGGATCTTAATTGATTCATGAACTCTTCCCAAAATACACATAAATTCATATTATACGATAGGTCCAAGGAATGATGAAGGCAAAACCTCTTTAGGATATAAATGTTTTGCCAAGATATAAAGGTACCAATCTTTTATAAATGTTCATTTGATTTCATCATGGGGTGATGGAAATCAAAGGTCAAACCTCAACATCAATTGATCCTTGACGTCAATAAAAGGATGTTAGGTTCTATAGTTGCATCTCTGGTAAATGATGCAACTAGCTAAGCAATCTTTAGGAAACTAATATAAGTCCCTAAGGACTTGAAGCAAGTGTGAACTTTGAGAAAGTTCCAAGAAATGGATTTTCAATCCATGAACTTCTCCTAAACAAGTTATAAAGTTCAAAGTTGTGTTCACAGTAACATTACTATTGGATCAATCATCAATAGATGCTTGGACTTTAAACATAATTTTGATTGGTGAAATATGTTTAAAGGACTCTAGTAACATCTGAAGATTGACCAATAATAATGAGTTTTGTATCAAACGCAAGAATAGAAGTCGATATCACATAAATGAAAGTTCAACTTAAACTTTCATAGTGGCATGGGAAACCATCTCCAAAAGGTGATATTTTGTCTCTAGTTTGATACTCAGGAAATGAATACAATTGAATCAGTAAATTTTTTGGATATTATTTGAAAGAATTTCTTTCAAATGTTCTTTTAATATTGCAAAAGCTTCCAAGATGAACCATTTGCTCAAGTTATTCCTTAGAAGGAATCTCAAGTCTTTGAAGAAATGGCATTTTTTCAAGTATTGAGAATGAAATTCTTCATACTCTTTAAACAATAAGTAAGTAGTTCCCGGACATCCCAAACCACTAGAAGTGGTATTTCAAGTCCTATTTGTGATATAACCTAAAGGTATATCAAAGATTCTTAGCTTTGGAATCTGAGAGGCATAAGTGTATGCTTGGACTTGAGAAAGATCTCTAAAAATCCTGCAGGTAAGCAAAGAAGCTTAAGATAGTTTAAGAGATCTTAAAAGATAAAGACTAAGTCTTTATTTTTGTCGCAAGTATCAACCAGACTTGATCAAATTTGGCCATGATTGTCCAAAGAATGTGCGATTGGAACTACTTTGTAGATTGCCCAAGTATTGGCAATAAAATTCCTTTTGGGAATTATTCACTTAGGTTCCATTTATTCGATGGAAAACTGTGAAAAAGAGTAAGCTGTTCCAAGTCTGAACTGAGTAAAGAAATTCCAAGAGTGTAGTCTGTAACCGTGAAAAGGGTAATTAAGTATGTGGAAGGTAAAATATAAGTGTTTACCTATCCTTAAAGGGATTTTGGTACAAATCCAAAAAGCATGAGCGGATGCTTAAGACTTAGGCAGTAGAGAGATTCCTATATAAAGTCCCCGGGGTATGTATGTATGCATGTGTAGCTGTGTATATTTGATTTCCTTTTAAACTATTTTTTTGTATATTATGGTTTGGAGATTTTCATATGTATACCATTGAATCGTCTGGCAGTTTCCCATTTTATAGTCAATCTATTACATGTTTTGCTAAGTTGTTTACAAATATTAAGTATCACTTAGCTATGAAGGTATTAAGTCATCAGTAAAATGGGAGGATCAAATTTATCACGAATATTTTGAAAGATGCATGAATAGGTTTAACGGATGGGCGAACAAAAACTGTTCATTCAATGTAAGCTCTTGTTCTTACCTTAGCGAAAGTAAGAATAAAAACCTGCATTGAGTGGACACTTTTTTTCCACCCATCCTTTAAAATTATTTTCCTATCCTTCAAAATCTTCGAGATAAATTTGGTCCTCCCATTTTACTGATGACTTAATACCTGCATAGCTAACTAATACTTAATATTTGTATGTAAAAGAGTTAGGAGCACATGTATTAGGTCGACTAAAATAGGAGAAACATGTGTCAAGAAGATTCTAAAGGTTGGGTGGACAAATCTAAAGGCTATATGGACAAAACATCTTCATTCCATATAGGTATGTATAATTTGACCTTACTCTAATAACATGTGTATGTGTGTATATGTGTGTGTATGTTTATATATGCATGTATATATATATATATATATATATATATATATATATATATATATATATATATATATATATATATATATATATATATATATATATATATATATATATATATATATATAGAAAATTGAAAATTATACCTTAATAGTGTCGAAACAGATACATTACTCCGTCCAAAACGATTTTGAAGATTGAGAATAAGTAAGCTCGCACTTAGTCATGTCAAACGACTTCCTTCATATACATGATTTAGACATTCCTCTCGAAGATGTTTCTCATTTTTAGAAATATCAATGCTCTCATTGTCATTTTGATACCAATCCTCAATAAAATCTGCCATGCCATCATCTTCATCATTGTCGCACAAATCTTGTACTTATCTTCTTTTGAATATAGATCTTTCAACCTTGCATACTCCACAGGATCACTTTTGTGTAGCCTCCTCATAGAAGCTTCTGATAAATGAGGTCTTATTGCAATGGTGAATGGTGTGGAGGAATATCATCAACATCATACGTTGAAATCTACACATATAAATAGAATTCATTAGTATTCCATAAATGAATAAAAAGTAAACTTTAAACATAAAATTAAATATATAAGTTATTAAATATGGATATAAAATTTTCATTCTCTCTAGCTAAAAGGTGGTCTTGGAGGTCTACGCCATCCATAATTCACTAATAGTTCATCATTAGCATGTAATGTAGTAATAGCATTGACAACTATTTATCTTGATACATCTTTACTCATGTATGGTTGTTCCCAGTTAACATTCAACTACACTGTTAATTGTCTTCCAATTTGAGATTAGCACGACGCAGTACGCTTAACACACGAATTAACAACCACAACTTCACGCACACTTATTAATGTTATTGTAACATTCGGTGTTAATAATTAACCACTAGAACTTTAAGAATAAGACACAGTACTCAGGATTTGAGCAAATCTACAATACCACAGCATCCGGTGCAGTGGCCCAGACAGACAGTCTGGCGATTCCCGTCTATCTGCCGAACATCGTGATCGCCTTTACATTAATGAATAAAAAGTTACATCTGTTTGCTACGCCTTTTCGGTGTGTGCGACTATGAAAAATAAAATTACATATTCCAATCCAGCGGCCTAACACTGGACGCACGGTGGACTCAAACACAAAAAAGAAAATACAACTAAGGCTCTTTAATAATGCCTTGTATATACAGGGATCTGGCTAGTTTGAAAGTTTGAGTAATCTTTTGCTTCAATGCATCCAACATAGTCTTCAAAATGTCCGGCTCAACCAGTTGTGCATCGGTTCTAACCAAACTAGCAGCAATTACTTGACTCATCAGTAGTTCTGCCTGCGTCTGCAAAAATGATTCCTGTAGATAGAAGTCATTGGCTAGCGCAGCAACCCGTCCCAACTTGATTTTGGTGATCTCTGCATCAATTCGCGCAAGCCTATCAGCCTGAGCGCCTAATAGTTTTTATCGTCTTTCTAACTCCTCAGCTTGAAACTGCATCGTCTTATAGTAAGCTTCTCTCTCTCGCTCCACACCTTCAAGTTCTTTCGGCAATCGTAGATACTTAGCAAGCCCCTCTGTAAGCTCTTGATCTCTTTGAAACAATCTTTTAGTGACATTATGTAACTTGGCTTCTGCTTTAAGCACATTGGACGCAAGGGATTGAGAAGCTTCTTCTAACATGCTGAAAGCATCTCTTGTACTATGAAGCTCATTTCCCAAAGCAGTCATGGCATCTGTCTTGTCTGTAAGTTCTTGCTTCAGATTAGTCATTTCGGTGTCGCGCTGAGCAAGCAGGTTATGCTTTTCCTTTAATTGATCTTGAAGTTGTTGCAACTGAGTCTGCAGTGCATGGTTCTCAACTTTGACTACAAGGGCTTCTTCTTGGAGGGGAGCAATGTCGGCTTCAAGCAAATCCACTTTACTCTGCAACTCCTGCTGAATATTCTCACTTGCCAGCTTCATCTGGAGGGGTAATTGCTGGGAAAATTGCATAAGGAGGCGACCCATAGACTCCAATTTGGTGAACATTACTATCGGAGGAGGAAGGGAAGAGGGAAATTGTGATGACGAGGCCATCAGCAAATGAGGGGAGGATGGTGGCGAGTAATCTGGAAAGGATAATGGAAGGGTTGAGGCCTTGCGAACACCAGCCGAAGGGTCACCGGGAAGAATTTCAACAGCGTCAGGAATGATAGGGTGAGAAGGGAGAAGAGAGTGTGGCACTAGCACGATTCCGGTCTCATTCGTATTTGTCACCTCATCAGTTTTGATCACGGCCTCAGCAGTGGCAATCACTTTCGTGATGATATCATCTACAATCTCTTTCAGAGCGTCCTCATCTGGTTGATGAGATTCTTCCCTGGAAGAGACTTCCTCAACATCTTCCATGTGTGCATCTTGTTCTGGCTGCTTGAGAGGAGAAGATGGGATGGAGGATTCTACCTGGAGAGAGGTGGTAGTGTCGTCGAAGACTTCAACATCATGACCTGCATTGGAGCCTTGCACCTGGCTTTCGGAGGGGCTAACGCATCTGCGTTTGCAACGAAACAGTTGAAGCAAATCTTCATCATCATCATCTTCAATCATTTGGGAGGCTTCTTCATATCGCAACATGGTAGGCAGAGGTGGTTGGGCGGCTTGGATCACCGAAAAGAGGAAAGTTAGAATATGGGGTAAGCGGGTGCGAGGGATGTTGTTCTTTGCGATTTGCTTTGTAACCGTCACGCATTCATGGTGAATACGCCTAACAAAGAAGGATGTGAAATTCACAGGCTCACGGGAAGCAGCATCTATCATGGAATAAAAGGTCCGTGAAACACGGTAGGTGCATTTTTGTAAATTTAACGCGGCGACCAGGAATTGCAGAGCATTATGCGCTGGTTTTGGTTGGCACAGGATGGCAAACTCATTAGATGAGTTTCACGGAAATAGTTCCTTCATGGTGGCAAGAGGAAGGAGTGGACCATTCTCCAATCCTTCCTAAGGGAGTCGGAATCCCTCAGCAAACGTGGCTAGAGTGATTACTACACGAGGATTGAGACACGTAATCAGCCAACACTGCTCTGTAGCAGGTGTGGCAGCGATGGGAGAAATAATCTATGCATGAAAGGGGTGACACTCCACTGAATGCCAAGGCAGTTTAGCGAAGGCCATCAATCCCCGAGTGCGCAAGTACTCACTCACTTCGGGAGTGAGACCCGCACGAAAAGTGGTGATGTTAGCCAGAGCTTCCATGGCTCGCACAAGGATACACGAAAACACAGAGTACACAGATCGCACAAACACAAAAACACAATAGCGATTATCAATGGAAAGAACAGGATTAAGTAAGATCACAGGAAAATTAGGTGGCAAAAACCCTACTCATAACGCAGTATTGAAGAGATATCCTTCATAAGTGCGGTATGCATGCATTAACAAAAGCAATGGCAAAGAGGCGGCTAGTAATCATGATTAAAGCAGCAAAATGGAAGGATTACGGCCAGATAGTCAACCGAAACACGGGAAGTAGAAAAAGAAAGCAGTTAATAACTGAAAAAGAAAAATGAGCGAGCACACTTCAGGAGTTACTTGATGTCGAGTGATAAGGGTGGAGCTTAGAGCCATTAATCACTTTTGGAAGGAGGACACCTGTAAAGTTGCCAGTCCAAAAGTTGCAGGTCCCACTTGTTCAATAATCCGGTATGGACCGAACCACTGTAACTTAAATTTTCTGGCAAAACGATTGGCTTTAGCATTATAAAATAAAAGGAGTTGGCCAACTGTAAAAATAGGGGTTTTGAGGAAGCGATCATGAGTACAGGCTTGACGGAGCTGAACTTCTTGAAGAATCATGAAGCTTTCCCAGCTTTGTTCACCCAATGAGCAGAGCACATCCAACCGGAATGGAAAAGATTCTTCCGGCAGCAATTTTTGAGATAAGGTGCAGGCTCGGCACCACTACTTCCATTGGCGCAATAGCTTCCACTCCATAAGCAAGTTTGAACGGAGTCATTCCGGTAGCCACTTTATACGTGGTCCAGTATGCCCACAAAACTGCAAGTAAGAGCTGGTCCCAACGTTTAGGACATTCCAAGATCAATTTCCGGAGCATATTCAACAGAGTCTTATTGGTACTCTCAGCCAAACCATTGGCACGTGGATAGTAAGGTGAGCTGAATTTATGCATAATCTGAAAAGTCTGAGTCAGCACTTGCATTGAGTTGTTCGCAAAATGGGTACCTTGGTCCGTCACTATTTCCAAGGGTAATCCATATTGAGGGAAGACATCCTTCATCAAACATTTGGCCACCAAAACAGCTGTGGCAGAACGCAAAGCCCAAGCTTCCACCCACCTAGTGGCATAATCCATACAGGTCAAAATATATCGGTTGTTGGTGAGGGTAGTTGGGGGTGTAATTGGGCCAATGAAATCTAAACCCCACTTCTGAAAGGGCTCCAATGGTAGAACCGGTTGGAGAGGAAAGAAATGGCGCTACAAGAGTTGTCCAAACCGTTGACAGACATCACACTATTGCACAAATTTAACAACATCTCGGTACATGGTGGGCCACCAGAGCCCACTTTGCAAGATTTTACGATGAGTAAGGTCAGCGGCGAAGTGTCCTCCAGTGGGTGTTGAGTGAGCCATGGCAATAACTGATGCCGATTCATGTGGAGGGATACATCTGAGTAAGACACCAGTTTGATCATGTAATATAGTTGACCCACAATCAACCAAAATTGGCGACTATAGACTGCAATTTTGCAGTGCAGCGTAGTGGGAGTATTCAGTGGGAGACAACCAGCAGTGAGAAAATTCATTACCATATCATAGTATGTAGGAACAACCAGAAGTTCTGGAGCTTCTTCAACACCTACCAAAGAGTCACCGGAATCCAGTCAAGATAAAAAGTCTCCCAAGACATGTGCCGTACCTGGTTGGTGGATAACTTCATAATCAAACTCCTATAATAGTAAAACCCATCTGGCCAATCTACCACCTAAATGTTGTTGGCGAACCAAATACACGAGTGTGGCATGATCCACATGGAAAGTGAATTTTTGTCCTAGCAAGTAATGTCTAAACTTCTTAACAGAGTACACCAAACCAAGACACTCGGGTTCTGTCATAGAGTAATTTTTCTCGGCCAGAGCTGATGGACGACTAGCATAGTACACAGGCCAAAACCATTTGTCCGTTTGTTGCATTAGCACACTATGAATGGCTATATCTGACGCATCCACAAAGACATGGAACGGACGTTCCCAATCAGGCGGTTGCAGGATCGGAGCCTACGTCAAGAGAACCTTCAACTGATCAAATGCACTTTGACACCCATTAGTCCACTCGTACTTACGTGGGGTGCTGGTCATAAGTCGGTTAAGTGGCGTTGCTAGATGAGCTAACCACCGTAATGTCTGCCATGCCACTAGATCTGGCCAAGGAAATGCATAACTTCTTTCGGTGTCTTTGGGACCGGTGCCTCCAACACAAGTGCTACTTTATCAGGATCGACCTGTATTCCTTGTTTAGAGATGATATGACCGAGCAACTTTCCACAGGAGACCCCAAAAATTGATTTGGTAGGATTCAAACATAGTCGGAACTCCCGACACTTGTCAAAGCAACACCGTAAATGATACAGGTGTGCTGAAGTATCGCCAAACAATGAAAAATCATCCAAATAGACTTGCATCAACGTTGTCAGATAAGGTGAGAACACTTCCTGGATACATCTTTGGAATGTACTCGGGGCATTTCATAAATCGAACCACATTACCGTATATGCATAGACTCCCCAGTTGGTGATAAATGTTGTCTTCGGTATATCCTGTTCCGCCATCCTCACTTGGTTGTATCCACTGTAACGGTCCAGGAAAGAATACATTTCGTGACTTGCTACCTGATCCAGCACTGTATCTAGAAAAGGAAGAGGGAACCGATCCGATACGGTGGCTGCATTAAGTTTCCGGTAATTGATACAAATGCGTAACTGTTTATTTCTCTTCGGCACTATCACTATTAATGAGATCCACTCTGCATGTTCAATGGGAACGATGAATCCAACCTTCAGCAAGCGGTCTAGCTCTGCTTTTACTTGGGCTGCATAATGCAGGTTCATCCGGTAGCTAGCTTGCTTGAAGGGTCGCGCATTTGGCTTCAGGACCACCCGGTGTTGATAAATTCTTGGGTCAAGACCTTTCATGTCTCTGTAATCCCAAGCGAAGACATCGGAGAACTCGCGCAGGAGTTGCACCAAATCTTCTTGGAATGTATCTGCTAGTCCTGCCTTAATTTTGACTGGCCTCGGATTGATCATATCTCCCAAATTGTATGTTTCCAACTGATCCTCCGGTACATAAAACTATCCAGGCTTTGCCAAGTCCTTAGCTGGCTGCAACAATTGTTGTAAGGTCGATTCATGGCTCTGTTACATATGGGGATGCATGTAGATCACAAGGTTGCATAACGTCCAATGTAACGACATATTTCCGGTGATTGTCTTTGAAAATTAACTCTTGAGTTGACCAATCCTACATGACTTTGGCTTGCTTGAGCCATGGTTGACCGAAAAGTAAGTTGCAGTATAGGCTAGATTCGGGTAACTCCAAGACTACAAAAGTCATTTTGAATGTAGTTCCCTACAAGATAATAGGAATATTACGTACTAGTCCCATCGGATGGACTCTGGATTGGTCCGCCATTCGCACAAAGAACTGCACTAGTTCAATTTGGATCCAACCCAGTTTCTTACAGAGTGTGGCTGTTGCAATATTCACACCCGACCCACCATCAATTAAAACTTGTGTGATCTTCTGGTTTTTATACCAAACGGTGATCAACGGTACTGAATGATCCACCGTAATCCATCTCTGGTTGTATGGTCGTAGTCGCCGGGGTACATGAAGGTATGGGGCTGACCTGCTGTTGGAATTGTTGTCTTACACCCAGAATTAGGGCAAGCAACTGTCCCAGAGGGAGTGTCATTGAAGCCTGAGATATAACGTCCCATACCTAGTCTGTTTGTGCTGTGGTTATCACCGCCTCTAATAATGATTCTAATGTCGCCGTGCCAAAATTCTGTGTATTCACTCTTACATTCGGCATAGAAGACTGAGTTACCAAAACTGGATCAGGGAACACAGTCAGGTCCTTAGTTGTCCATTGACTAGCTTTTGCAAACATCCGCTGCTGCTCATGAGTTCCGAGCTCGAAAACCTCAGCTTCTGATTGCAATTGTTTTCTTGATCTTGTCTATACTACGACTGCCTGTGACTCGACTGGGGAAATATAAACCATATTTGTCATCGGATTTTGTCTTTCCTTCTTTCTTTTGTCATACTCTGCAGCTTCCTTGCAAAATCTACGAATATGCCCAACCTCGCCACAGAAATGACATCGAGGGGGTGGGAGAGAGATACCTTCAGCCGATGTACCTACTTGCCATCGATTTTGATTGAAATTGTTGTTACATTGATCCCGATAGTTCCTATATCCTTGCTGTTGGTTGGCTCGCAATTGTGGCAGTAATGGGTGGCTGGCTGGCCCGGTTCCTGTATTATGGTATTTTTTGCCCTTCCACCCTGCACCTTTGCATTGTATGCACAAGTTTTTGTTGAATGACCCGTTGTAGTGCAGATGGCACAATACATTTGGTTGAGAGCACATGTGGCACTGGTGTGACCGGGATTCTTGCACTTAGCACAGTACACTTGTTTGGACGGATCCTCAGTCACGTTCTTACTTGCTTTCAACCATTCCAAATCCTTCGTAGATCCTCCAACCTTGTGCTCCAATTGTAAGGCCATTGCAATAACATCATCCAATATCATTCTGCCCACACAGCGAATGATCATTATTTGTTTTAACTGTGGATTCAAGCCGTTGATAAACCATTGGGTTATGACATCGTCTGACAGGTTGGCATGCACCGGTGGCAGCTGCCTTAAGTGAGTTCTGAATAGTGTTGCATATTCCTGGACACTCTGGTGTGGTTTCTGCCGATTGTTTTGCAAATAGTTAAAAATTTCTGCAGGGTTCTTCTTCAACCGAAACCTCTGCAGGAACGCGTCCCTCACATCATCCTAGTTACCGAAATGATTAATATCATATTCTGTCAGCCACCTTGCTGCTTCATTAATCAGTGTGGCCTGAAACACAATGGCCTTATACGCCGGATCTGGTGGGTGGTGCAACATTGCATAACTGATCTCGAATGTGCGAACATGTGCATCGGGGTCATTCCCTGGAAATCCACCGAATTTTGTATATGTCACTCCGGTTGGAACCGATCAAGGTGGAATTATTGGCTGTGGCTACTATTGTTGTTGCTGCTGAAATTGCAGTTGCGGCTGTGGCGGTGTTTATTGCTGTTGCTGTGAGCCACTCATGGTGCTATTGCTGGTAGTGCTGTTGTTACCTGAATTTTGAGGGGGTGTCTCTTGACCTTCCGAATCTGTATAGTCAGCCTACTCACTTTCTCATCCAAAAATATCATCAAACCGTTTACTTAACTCCAAATCCAGCAACCTTTCCTCAGCTTTAGTGTCGAAATTAGGTAGACTTACACCAAAAAGGGGTGAATGCAATAAATGTCCACCAGGCAGCACCGCAGTGTCACCAAAAAACTTCAAATTGCCACCAAGTGGCACCGAACTGCCACTGGAACTCATCGTAGCCTCACCGAACCAAGTTACCCTATCACCAGACATGGGCTCACTTTGTACCGCAAATGTGTCACCAAAACTTACTGGATTCGGATCCGATAGTGCAAAACTGACTCCGCACTATGTCTCTGTACACCCAAGCATCACTGTGCCTTCTCCAAAAAGTATCGGACTCACACCGGAATTCATCGGAATCTCATCATGTGTTATCGAACTAGCACCGGAATCACTACTAACTGGCTCCGATCCTTCTACAACTGGACTTAACTGGCCTGTACTCCTACCACCCGGGGGTGTCCCTAATAAGTTTGGAACTGCCCAAGGATGCTGATCTCGCCTATACTTTGGGTAGGACTCACCGGAACGAGTAACCGACATATATCACTTCTTCAACTAGCAATTATTATTCTCCATTGCTTGCCTTAAGTACTGCTCTTCCCTTACACAAGCGTGAAACTGAAAGTTGCTAACTTTTACAGAAAGCCATTACTTTCAATAATAGAAACTACGGTCTACAACGACCCTTATTCTAACCATTACTTTTCTAACTGTTTGTAACAATAGAACCTTCTACGTAGGTTTATTTACAAGCTGAATAATAATTATTTAGATTATTGATATCCGCCCATTCACGCCTTGCACGCTCCTCAGGAACCTTCAGCTGCTATATCAAAAACATCAAAAAACACATTAATACATTAATAATTTAACACTCCAACAATGCATTGTTCAACATATTCCATAAGTTATAACATACACATTCCATAAGTTATAACATGCCCCTCAGTTGAAAAAGCAACTAACCTCAGTCGATAAAATAATAAACATGGATGGCCAGTCACATGTTTCATCACTGAATAAAAAATAAGCATGCTCCATGTAAAAACACATGCATGGAAATGTTCATGGAGTTGTTACGTTAATGTGTTTGTGTATGATATGCAGAAATTAAGTGGTCATAATGAGTTGTTAATTGTGTTTTATGTATCCATTGACATTCTTCAAGAGAGTGATTTTTGTACTTAACTAAATATCGATGATATTGAGTACCTATGCGTGTAGTAATGACATCATGATCAATGATTTTCTCAGGAACTAAGATTTCAGATTGTTCTTCAATTAAAGGAGGATCATCAAGAATTGGAGTGAGTGGTAAAACTCCTTTAAATGGTTTAAGTAAATTAATATGAAAAGGGTTATGTATAGTCCAATGAGATGGAATATCTCATCTAAATGAATTATCATTAATTTTTTCTATAATGTAAAATGGTCCATAATAGCATGGTGCAAGTTTAATTTTAGGATGCTGCAAAATATTTTTGAGACGTCTTTTAATGATACGCAACCATACAAAATCATTTTCCTTGAATTCTTTGGCTAATCGTTTAGTATTGATATTACGTGTGTATCGCTCTTTACTTTTCCTAATTTGCTCGTGAACATCATGAAGTATAGAAACGTGATCTTGAGCAATAGAATCAGTCATCAGAATGTCAGTTTGGGTGAGGGACATGGGAATGGGAAGCTTTTTACCAAAAACAATTTCAAAAGGTGCATGACTAGTAGTGGTGTGTGTAGTGTTATTGTAAGCAAATTGAAGTAATGGAAACTTTTCATCCTAGTTATTAGGATTATCTAATGAATAACAATGCAATAAATCAAGAATAGTACTCTTTGTAGCTTCACTTTGTTCATTACTTTCAGGATGAAATGTAGAGCTAAAATCTATTTTAGAACCAAAATGTTGAAATAAGGCAACCCAAAAATGATCACAAAATCTAACATCACGATCAGATAACATTACTTTAGGAAATCCATGATGTGGGAAAATGCATTTAATGAATAATTTTGCAGCTTGAGGTGAAGTCAAAGTTTTTCTACATGGAATGAAATATGCATATTTACTAAACCTATCAACTATTGTCCGAATCATATCATTATGTGATGAAGTGATGGGAAGACCTGTGATAAAATCCATAGAAATATGTTCCCATGGCTCATTTAGAATGGAAAGTGGCATTAATAATCCAAATGGTTTACCATGATGACGTTTGACATGCTTACATACAATGCATTGAGAAACATAATGTGCAATATCTTTTTCCATGTGTGGCCAAAAGAATAAATCTTTGCAAGCAGAAATGGTGCTCTGTATGCCTCTATGACCCATGTAAGATGGTTCATGCATTTCTTTAATGACAAAATCTTTAAAAGCTTGGGTTATGCGCAATCTATGTTGAAAATAAAGAAAACCATTATGAAATGTATAATGTTCATCAGATAAAGATGCACTATTGTTGAAGTCATGCCATGCACGTGAAAAATACAAACATGTTATAACTTATGGAATATGTTGAACAATGCATTATTGGAGTGTTAAATTATTAATGTATAAATATGTTTTTTGATGTTTTTGATATAGCAGCTGAAGGATCGTGAGGAGTGTGCAAGGCGTGAAAGGGTGGGTATCAATAATCTAAATAATTATTATGCAGCTTGTAAATAAACCTGCATAGAAGGTTCTATTGTTAGAAATAGTTAGAAAAGTAATGGTTAGAATAAGGGTCGTTGTAGACCGTAGTTTCTATTATTAAAAGCAATGGCTTTCTGTAAAAGTTAGCAACTTTTAGTTTCATGCTTCCTTTTCGAAGCCGCTCTCATGTAACCACTCTTTTCGACGTAATCAAAAATTCCTTTAAATACATGCACTCTATGGACTGTCAAAACAGAGTGCATGGGGGGAGATTGCATCCAATACTATATTCGATCTCATCTCTTTTTGTCTCTATTTTTCTGTTTGTTTTCTGTGTTCGTAACCTATGTGTGTGCGTGAGCAAGATCCTGACAACACATACACACATATTCACATATACAAAAATACACATTTTTGTGGGATAAATGCATGTATTTTGTATGAATGAGTGTATATGCATGCATGTTTGTGTACGTATATATGTGGATATGTATATGTGTGTTTATGTTATATGTATGTACACGTGTATATGTATGCATATATGTATGTGGATATGTTTGCATGTATATGTGTATGTGGGTATGTGTATGTGTATTTGTGTGTATATATGTGTATGTATTCTGATTTTTTTTTTGTTTGAGATTAAATTAATAGGAGATATTGTATGGTGGAAAAAAATAAGAGGCGACCTAACATACCACCTGAGACATGGCAGTTTTTTCATAGATAGCTATATCTTCACGAGTCATTTCCTCAGCAGAAGGTATACAAATTAATAGTTTATATTTATAATTTTCATATATTTTAGTAATTTTTTACATTTAATTTATGTAATTCTTTTTTCTTAAATAAACAGGCTACTACAAAGAAGAGAGTTGAGTCGAGCCACACATCGCACCTAGGCCAAATGGGCCATCATGGTTTTGTAGCTACATTTGTAAGTATATGTGTTATTATGAGTATATTTTTTATTTTAGTTAAAATGCAAGAAACTAATCTTTTTTATTTCTTTCAATGCATTGAAAGGATTATGGCCGATATCCTACAAAACATGAGATCGAGTATGCTACACATTTTGGATATCGAGGTTTGAGCGAGTATATGCGAGATCATCCGGATGCCTTTGTGAGTATTATTAAATTTTATAAAATTATTTTATTTTTATGGATGTTTTAATTGTTTTACTTATTAATGTTATTTTTATGTAATACAAGAGTATTATGGAGAGGCAGATATGGATGAGGTGGAGAGACAAACATAGGAGAGACGATCTCAATCATCACAGGGTGATCATGATGATGCGGATGAGGATGAGGATGATCATGATGCTGATGATGATGATGATCATCATGATGATGATGATTAGGATTCTTGATTATGACATTGGATTATATGTATTTACATTGATATATATATATATATATATATATATATATATATATATATATATATATATATATATATATATATATATATATATATATATATATATATATATATATATATATATATATATATATATATATATATATATTATCTATACATTTTCATTTCTGTTATGTTTTGAATTGTGTGTATGGTATTAAGTAATGAAAAGTTTGGTTCTATTGATTGTTATTATTGTGTATATTAAGCATGTGTTTTAGTACTTTAATTATATAATTCATTCATATGTGTATGTATGTGCACCTATATGTGTGTAATATGTGTGTGTACATATGTGCATGTATATGTGTGTAATATGTGTGTGTATATGAATGTATGTACATATGTATATGTGTATATGCATGTATGTGCATGTGCATGTGTAACTGTATATGTGTTTGTAAGTGTATCTGCATGTGCATGTGTATGTGTGTGTATATGTATGTATGTGCATGTGCATGTGTAAGTGTATATGTGTGTATATGAGTATGTGCATGTGCATGTGTATGTGTGTGTATATGTATGTGCATGTATATGTGTAAGTGTATGTGTATATGTGTGTATCTGCATGTATATGTGTATGTGTATGTGTGTGTATATATACATATGTGCATATGTATGTGTATGTGTATAAACATATACATGTATGTATATCCATGTGTATAGGTATGAAACATGCATGTGCATGTGGATGCATTTCCATTTGCATCCATGTGCATGCATGTGAATGTGCATGCATGTGGATGTGCATATACATGTATTTAAGTATATGTTAATGTGTGTATGTGTATATATATATGCAATAATGCACGCATGCAAGTATTTTTATGTGGTTGTAGAAATGTTCGTGCATATGCATGTGTATGTGTCTGTATGTGTAAGTGTATGTGCACATGTATGTGTGTGTATATATGTGTGTATGTGCATGTGTATATGTGTATATGTGTGAATATGCATCTTCATCATGTATAAGTGTATATGTGCATATCAATAAGTGTGAGTATGCTAACTAATGAAAATAACACAATTCAAATGATATACAAAGAATGGAAATTATACTTACAATAATTAGCCATACTTTTTGCTTGGTTAGCTTCTTGAATAACGTGCAATAAAGAGAGAGAGAAGAGAGAGAGAGAGAGAGAGAGAGAGAGAGAATTCAAAGAGAGAAAGATGTAGAAAGAGAGAAACAGAGACAAAGAGAGATAATAAGATAGAGCTTAGGCAAAACAACAATTCTGCATATACTTGTTTCAGCTCATAAGCGCACCACAATTGCGAACGTTAGAGAGCTCTTCCATCAGATGTGTGAACATGTCGATCAAAGAGCCTCGAATGTTTTAATTTTTTTTCTGTCAACAGACCATCGTGTAAGCGATGGTAACACGTCGTAAAAACCACTGGAATTGGTGTCGCATAAGCGACGTTTTAGTGTCACTTATGCAATGCAAAAAAGCATCACTTCTTTAAACTGCCACATTAGCGATGCTCTATGTGAGCATCGCACATCCCGTCGTGCCACACGTCGAAAAAAACATCGTTTGGCTCGTCGTTTAATCGACGGTCCGTGCTCTACACTTCTTGCGACCCATTTTGCAATTTTATAGCGATGAAATTGTGTTGCCTTAGCCGTCGCTATGTGCCCGTATTCCTTGTAGTGTAATGTGGATGAGAAATGAGCTTGCCAAGAGCATGGAATAGGCTCCTCAAGCTTCTAACCAAGTAAAAAAGAGGGGAGAGTCCCTCCATATATAGATTTGGGAGGGGCTCTCAAAAGTACATCTCATGTGGGATAATTCCCCTGAACGGAGAATGAATACAATAGGTAGAAGCAAATGGCAAGGTACCAAATACAAAGGATATAATATAAAATGGAAATGGATTGGAAATAGAGTGACTCCAAGATACAAAAGGGTGATGCACTCTCATGTTCTCAACACCCCCTCTACAACTGCATTTTGTAGAGTATGGAGGTTGCTAGGGTATGAGAGAAAGGTCCATCAAGAATGTATCAGTAGCAGCATGAGCACCAAATAGGAAGTCACCAAGTGGTATCGACCATGTGGTATCACTAGGTACTCCATAAGATGGCCACTAGATGGATCAATCAGATGCTCCACAGGTATGCCACCAACGACGTACAGGAACAGAACAAGATCACATTGGGCGAGATCATCTCCATGTGAGATAGGTAGCATGACTCCATGTGGTACATAGGAACCTCCAAAGCTATGACAATATCCACCACGAGATGTGTATTGCCAACACGTAGGTCCTAGAAAAGTGAAACATAAAGCATGAAGCATAAAATCATAGTCACATGGTAGTACATCTATATAATGTAGTCCTCCATGGAGTGTACAAAGTCTTGATGTGTGTTGGGAGGACCATGGAAACCCCCTCTGAATCGAGAAGCTCTCTCAAAATAGGATCCAATTGGTGATGAAGTCAAGTAGATGCAGGAGTATCCTGTGGTAGATGGAAAGATGCTCGACTCCATGAATGGAAAAGTACATTCTTAGAATGTTGTTGTAGACGAGGTATGTGGACTCTCGAAGATAGGAATGGAAAATGTTGAGTCACTGATCTTGGGGTAATGCCTAACTGAAGCTGAGGGGACATATAAACCTTCGATTGTATGATAAGAGGTGTAGCGATTAAAAAATCCATTCTTTCTTGGGAGTGGTTGCCACAAGTGCTTTGTGTTCAGTTGTTAGAAATAGATCTTGACTTGTGCAGTGAGAATGATGTTTTCTCCTTGAATTAGACTTATACTTTTCCTTGTTCCTTTTCTTGAAACCAGCCTTGCTGCAAAAATTGCAAGTGAACTTCTTCTTGCTTTTCTCCTTCGATTCTTGATCACCTTTTTGCCCTTTATGTTTGTGGGAGGTGGCTTTAGCCTTCATGGTTATTTCTTGGTAACATGGGTCTGTTGCCGAGAGTCATGAAGAAGCAACAGTCCCCTAACTTAGCGAGTGCTTGTCCTCAATTGTATAAAGTATTTACAGAGGTTTCATATGACCTAGGTAGCTTGTTAAGTAGCATGATGGCCATATCTTCACTGGGAAGTTGTCATTCACAAAGTGCTAACTTTTGTTGGTAGTCTTCAAACTGAGCTATGCCTTTTGTGATTGTATCTTGTGGCCGAATAGTTAGATAATGGAATTTTGCATCTAAAGCATAAATCCTCGAGGGTGTTTTATCTTCTTATAAGGCTGCTAAAGTATCCCAGGCTTCCTTGGATGTTTTACATGCCGAGATATGCCCTTTGGTCAGTTTATCACAGTCAAGGAGAAGTTGGCCTAATGCCCTTTTATCTTTAAAATTCCAGATATGCCAAGAGTGTAGGTTGCTAGCCTTATTGGGCTCATGTTCAGACCCGTCTACTACATCATGAAGGAGATTGGTGTACAGATATGCTCTCATTAAATCTTTTCAAAGATTCTGATTTTGCCCAGTTAATCTTTCATCCTTGGGCATGAATATGGGTGTGAATGAAGGTAGAAAATTGGCCATAGATGAGGTGCTAGCCTCACTTTTTGACATTATAAGGTTTGAGTGAACTTGAAGTTGAAAGAAGTGAGTTTGTGCTTGGCAAGAGTAAGTGTCAAGTGCTTAGAAACACTTTCAACAATTCTTCTTTGCTACGTTATTACCCATAAATTTTGGAATGAAATTGAACGGCTTGGCACCACACTAAAACTCCTTGGGGAAAGGGGGGGGGGGGGCTTAGATTAGCCCTACATGTTGTACAATTTCGAGAGAGGGGGGAGGGAGCTTAGAGTAGCCCTACACTTGAAAAATCGAGACAAGGCGATGAGAGGAGGGCTTAGAGTATCTCGTTGCACACCAATTGAGCCTTAGAGTAGGCTTAGAAGCTGGGAGAGAGCTTGTGGGTGGGCTTAGATTAGCCTCCAACCCACAAGTGTGCACACACACAGTATCTTTCTTCTTATATTCCTTGGGTTTACAAGGGAGGGCACTTAATACCAAAGTGTGCCAAAGTAATGGTTGAAGCCTTTGGAAATACAAACAGGAACTTCTTGGGTAATAAAAAGTGGCAAGTGCCAAAAGATATACCCTTGAAGGAGGGTTGTTCTAATCCAAAGTGGCCTTTTGAAAAGTGTTAAATTGAGTCCAACAAGGAGGATGAGATGGTTGTGGAGTATTACAAAAATCAAATTTTTACAACGATACCAAATTGAATGAGTAAATACTTTTAGGTCAAATTGTTCATTCCTTCATAAGGAGTAAGAAAATGTGACATCCGAATTGTTCATTCAAAGTATCTCGTAACTTTTGAATTGCCACTTGCTATCACAAGAAGGAAAAAATTCCAATGCATATGGGAATCGACTTGGACACTCAATGCATAGATGGATGAAGATGATTGGTGAGTAAATACAATGCTTACTCATAAGACATCATTGCTGTCATTAATGAAGGCGCATCAATGCATCTGCCATGTTATGCAACTATATCAGAAAAAAGTTATGGAATTAGCCGCTAATAGCATATATATCTGGGGACGGTGACACTTGAAATCTCTAAGAGACGTGTGTCTTCACTTATGACAATACACATCAAGATGGTTCATTGATTGCCATCACCATTCTCTATGTTCATGAAGTTATCTTGACTGCTTTCAATGATGATCAAATGGCGCACTTTTTTTTTTGTTTAGCAAAAAACAGAAATTATAAAATTGATGCAAGTCAAAGTGAAGTTACAAAAGACCTCCCAAAAAGTGGGAGAGCAGAACCAGGGCAAAGGACTTGTAGCTGACACTGCATTGTGTCGTGCGTCCTTATTTGTAGAGGTTCATACAAGTTGCAATTGAGCAAGTTATGGCATCATTCTTTGCAGATCATAAAAAAGAAGATGCAGTCTCTCATTGAGGAGCAGTTATGTGTCTCCAACTATGGAAAGTACCCGATCGTTGTTGTGCTCTCTCTCTCTCTCTCTATAACACAGATACAGAGGTGGCATAATAGCAGACAACTAATTTTCTCTCTCTCTCTCTCTTAGTCTCACTCTCTGACTTAGAGAACTAATTCTCACTCTCTCACTCTCTGACTTAGAGAACTAATTCTCCTTCTCTCTCTCTCTCTCTCTCTCTCTCTCTCTCTCTCTCTCTCTCTCTCTCTCTCAGTCTAACTCTCTGACTCCCAGAGGAAGTGGCGCAGGTGCGATACAGATGAAGAGTGCTTAGAGACGTTCGTTGCCGACAGTCGATGACGTAGTTCCCCCAAATGCGTGTTGTTTATTGTATCTACCTCAGCCTAATCATCCGATCTGTAGGAGAGTGTGTAGGATCCAAATTCTGGGTGAGCTTGAAGAGCGCTGTTGCTGCTGCCATATTCTCTGAGTGCATGCGAGGACAATCCTTAAGTGGTCGGGACTCCTTCCTTGCCTCACTTGTCCCTTGCTACAGACTTACTCCACGCCTGCTCTCCATCTCTGTGTACATGACCTTAGCTCTATGGTGAGGTAGGTCCTTTCCTCTGCCTGGTCGCTTAGTCAATTGCTTCACATCCCTTCGGTCTTTGCATCAAAAGATTCGGTTGTTCTTCCCTTTTTATCGACGATAGAGATGATGGATCCTCAGAGGATTAGTTCGCGTAGTAACAAGTCAGCTAGATTCCTCCGAAACATCTCATGAAAAGTCAACAATCGATAATGAGCAATCCAGATTTGATTCGGATGGTTTCAGAAGCTATGAATAACATCAGGGCTGATGACTTCCTGGTAGCTTGTAGTGGATGCTCCTGGTGCCGCCCATGCCATCTCTTTCTACAAGCAAGCGTTTGGGGCTGAGGAAGTATTGGAGCTTGCGTTTTCTGTCAATGTGCATTGTGCCACAGAGGATTATGGAAGCCCAAGCCTTGTAACTAGTCGTTTGACAAGCTGAAAATTAAAGGTTATAGGATGCAGCAGTTTATCGCACCACAGATATTCAAAACAATCATCAATGTAGAAGCATGCATGCTAATGGAATAGCAACTTCAGAGTGGCAACACCAGATGAGATAATGAAGGGGATTGCATAAATGGGCAATGACAAAAATCTGAAGATCCTCCTAAAGGATAGTACATATTGACAATACATGCCTAAAAGCATGTGTTGCATGAATAATCACCAAAGTGTTTATAAACACTTCAAAGATATGAGATGCATGAACACATGTGGGAAGAGTGTTAGCAAAATGAATGCTAAAGAGTGTTTGTAAGCACTATAAAATGTGGAAAATGCATCATAAATGTCATAAGTAATGTGAGAAGACCATGAAGCACATCCAGAATCATGAAGAGCGAGGATGGGAGGGTGGGAAAGAGTGGTAGAAAAGGTGAGTGGGAGGGCAATTGACATTCCAAATGCTATCAAAGCATGAAGATGATGATGAAGCATTCACCACCAAAAGAATGTTGATACACACACCATCACCACCTCCAAAATCACCACCAAAAGAACCACCAAAACCTACACCTAGCACTCTGATACCATGTAGAGAGTACACGCGTGGAAGCAAATGAAAAGAAGAGTGTACTCACAAAAGAAAGAGTCTGTGAGACTCAAAATGAGTAGACCATGAAATGGGTAAACTCATGTGGACTAGAAATGAGCTTGCCAAGAGCATGGAGTAGGCTCCTCAAGCTTCTAACCAAGTACAAATGAGGGGAGAGGCCCTCCTTATATAGATTTGGGAGGGACTCTCAAAAGTACATCTCATGTGGGATAATTTCCCTGAAAGGAGAATGAATACAATTGCTAGAAGCAAATGGAAAGGTACCAAATACAAAGGATATAATATAAAATGGAAATATAATGGAAATGGAATGGAAATAGAGTGACTCCAAGATACAAAAGGGAGATGCACTCTCAGATTCTCAACAAAAAGGCCTTCGAGAACATACTCAGACTCAAGTGGACGAATGGAGGTAAAATTATTGAACACATTCAATTCCAATGGAAACTACTAACATGAACATTTTTTGATGCTATCTATCCATTTTTCTTCCCTATTCATATTGATGACTTGGCACTTCTTTTTTTTCCGTGCTCCATGATCATGTGTACCAAGAATAATATTTGTATGTTATGGTCTATATGTGCATTTAAGTATATTGTTTTGTATGTACATTCTTGCATAAGTGCTAAAATATGTGCATGTGTAAGCATGTTTGTTAACATGAGTGCCTAAAGTATTCCGCCGAGGAATGCATATGGCTTTGCTCATGTGAAACATATCACATTAGTGGACATAGTTTCTCTTTGATGTATGCATGAGTATGTGTGATCAAAGGTATATAAAATCAAGAGTGTATACTCTTTTATGTATGCATTTGTGTGCACGTGCTCATTATTGTGTGCATGCGTGTGTATGTATGTGTATTTGTGAGTACATGTGTCTGTGATCTATGTCAATAAAAGTAAATATTTAAATAGCATAAGATACACATAACGTGTTGAGTAAGGAAAAAGGAAAGTCGTGCACGTGGTGTTCAAGAGTTTTTTGGAAGTCAATGAGGAAGGAAAGATCACAAGGAATCGCTATTGCTCAAATCTGGTTTCTTTTCTTTTTTGTCAAAAGGGTCTTTGGGGTATTCTAAAAGGTAGGTGAAAGAGAAAAAAGGAATATCAAAAGAAGGTAATGGAAAGGAGTAGCCTCTTGGATAGCCTCTTCAACATCAGGTCTAGCATCAGAAAAAGAAGGCAATTAGAGGAAGGGGTAGATCTATTGCATCACCAATGGCAGATCGTATTTCAGATTGAGGACATCAAGTTTAATGGGGGGACACAAGAGTCAACTTCAAGACATACAGAGTATGAGTCAAGCAGTGGCCTTGTGTAGACGATACATTTTGCCCCCTGGTTTGACTTGGGGGTTTTCATCCATCATGAATGATGGCTGCTCCAAAAGCTATGAACATGGAAAAACACTTGTTGTTATTGATGTGGATCAATTTCAAAAGATATGATGTAAAGATGATGTTGATAATCTCAATGCAGTGCATATTTTGTAAAAACCTGAGGACTTTCTCAATCAGGTACTAGCTTTCCATGTGCAGGGAATTTTTGAAGATTATGGTTAGCGTATGCTTGATCACTTGGTATATATATATATATATATATATATATATATATATATATATATATATATATATATGGAACCCTATTAGATGTATCATGGAGGATTTTCTCAATCTCTTTCCTATCTTTGTGGACCTACTACTTTTGGAAGGAGATGAGTGGGTTGAGGAACTTCTTGCTAAAGCAAAAACTGGTTGCTACTGCAATAATAGAAGCACAAATAGATTCAGCTGTGGAAGATTTTTGAGATAAGGAGAAGTTGCTGTAATTTTCATCATGGTTGCAATTAATAGTCAAAGACATCATCTATCCATGTTATTTCATGGTCTTGGCGAAGCAGGAAACCTTGTGCTAAGTGCTACATTTATCAGTTTATGTGGGCTGTTGAACATTGCTTTTAGTGTTCAAGTGAATCTTCATGTAGCTGCACAACCTCTACCTTCTATGTTTTATGGAGGATAAATGCCTTTGCTATCATGAGGTGATAATCTTCTTTCAACAGTGATGCTACTTCATCAAAAGAAGTTATTAGGAGGTTGGATTCAGACTCATTAGTAGAGAGCATTTTTCTTCTATCACCTATCATGGATTATTTCTTAGGTTGGATGTCCTCTTTTTCTATGAATCATTCTGGTGTTCCAAGATGGAAGGTGGTTATTATCACTTTCAAACAAAGAAAACTCTAATTCAGAGGCAGCTGAACAAGTTTCAGAAAAGGCCATTTCAAAAACTACCATTGTTAAAGCAGTGGAGCTAGGCGATCTCAAAGGTCTTAGAGAACTGTACCTTGATATTAACTTTCTTAAAGGGTGGATTCCAACAAAGCTTGCCAATCTCAACCAACTTTCTTTACTTTGGATTTTGGGAAATGAATGGCCACATACCAATGGAAATAGGGAATTTGTAGGCTTTGAAACTCTTGTATGCTTTTTAGCTATAATCTTATGATAGACGCATGGATTGGGAAGATGATGAATGCATAAGTGGCGAAAAAGTCATGTCTAGCTCATAAGCTCAAGGAAAACGTGATAATATTGAGGGTTTAGTCTAGTAGTGATGTTTGTTAGAATCATGAAAAGTCAAAGCTCCCTATCCACATCAAAAAGTGAGATAGTTTAGAGGAGTTTCCAGAATAGGAATTTTGAGCTCCTTCATTGATGGCACAATGGTGCAAAAAATGTGTATATCTAAAGACAAAGCTGCAGAAGTTGGTAGACATAAAGTTTTATTCTATGGATGTGAATACTCTTCCATAGGCATTGGTGAGGAGTTTGTGCTGCTCTAAAGTGAGAATTTTTCTTCTATCACCTATCATGGATCATTTCTTAGGTTGGATGTCCTCTTTTTCTATGAATCATTCTGGTGTTCCAAGATGGAAGGTGGTTATTATCACTTTCAAACAAAGAAAACTCTAATTCAGAGGCAGCTGAACAAGTTTTAGAAAAGGCCATTTCAAAAACTACCATTGTTAAAGCGGTGGAGCTAGGCGATCTCAAAGGTTTTAGAGAACTGTACCTTGATATTAACTTTCTTAAAGGGTGGATTCCAACAAAGCTTGCCAATCTCAACCAACTTTCTTTACTTTGGATTTTGGACAATGAAATGAATGGCCACATACCAATGGAAATAGGGAATTTGTAGGCTTTAAAACTCTTGTATGCTTTTTAGCTATAATCTTATGATAGACGCATGGATTGGGAAGATGATGAATGCATAAGTGGCGAAAAAGTCATGTCTAGCTCATAAGCTCAAGGAAAACGTGATAATATTGAGGGTTTAGTCTAGTAGTGATGTTTGTTAGAATCATGAAAAGTCAAGGCTCCCTATCCACATGAAAAAGTGAGATAGTTTAGAGGAGTTTCCAGAATAGGAATTTTGAGCTCCTTCATTGATGGCACAATGGTGCAAAAAATGTGTATATCTAAAGACAAAGCTGGAGAAGTTGGTAGACATAAAGTTTTATTTTATGGATGTGAATACTCTTCCATAGGCATTGGTGAGGAGTTTGTGCTGCTCTAAAGTGAGAATTTTTCTTCTATCACCTATCATGGATTATTTCTTAGGTTGGATGTCCTCTTTTTCTATGAATCATTATGGTGTTCCAAGATGGAAGGTGGTTATTATCACTTTCAAACAAAGAAAACTTTAATTCAGAGCCAGCTGAACAAGTTTCAGAAAAGACCATTTCAAAAACTACCATTGTTAAAGCGGTGGAGCTAGGCGATCTCAAAGGTCTTAGAGAACTGTACCTTGATATTAACTTTCTTAAAGGGTGGATTCCAACAAAGCTTGCCAATCTCAACCAACTTTCTTTACTTTGGATTTTGGACAATGAAATGAATGGCCACATACCAATGGAAATAGGGAATTTGTAGGCTTTGAAACTCTTGTATGCTTTTTAGCTATAATCTTATGATAGACGCATGGATTGGGAAGATGATGAATGCATAAGTGGCGAAAAAGTCATGTCTAGCTCATAAGCTCAAGGAAAACGTGATAATATTGAGGGTTTAGTCTAGTAGTGATGTTTGTTAGAATCATGAAAAGTCAAAGCTCCCTATCCATATCAAAAAGTGAGATAGTTTAGAGGAGTTTCCAGAATAGGAATTTTGAGCTCCTTCATTGATGGCATAATGGTGCAAAAAATGTGTATATCTAAAGACAAAGCTGGAGAAGTTGGTAGACATAAAGTTTTATTTTATGGATGTGAATACTCCTCCATAGGCATTGGTGAGGAGTTTGTGCTGCTCTAAAGTGAGAATTTTTCTTCTATCACCTATCATGGATTATTTCTTAGGTTGGATGTCCTCTTTTTCTATGAATCATTCTGGTGTTCCAAGATGGAAGGTGGTTATTATCACTTTCAAACAAAGAAAACTCTAATTCAGAGGCAGCTGAGCAAGTTTCAGAAAAGGCCATTTCAAAAACTACCAATGTTAAAGCGGTGGAGCTAGGCGATCTCAAAGGTCTTAGAGAACTGTACCTTGATATTAACTTTCTTTAAGGGTGGATTCCAACAAAGCTTGCCAATCTCAACCAAATTTCTTTACTTTGGATTTTGGACAATGAAATGAATGGCCACATACCAATGGAAATAGGGAATTTGTAGGCTTTGAAACTCTTGTATGCTTTTTAGCTATAATCTTATGATAGACGCATGGATTGGGAAGATGATGAATGCATAAGTGGCGAAAAAGTCATGTCTAGCTCATAAGCTCAAGGAAAACGTGATAATATTGAGGGCTTAGTCTAGTAGTGATGTTTGTTAGAATCATGAAAAGTCAAAGCTCCCTATCCGCATCAAAAAGTGAGATAGTTTAGAGGAGTTTCCAAAATAGGAATTTTGAGCTCCTTCATTGATGGCACAATGGTGCAAAAAATGTGTATATCTAAAGACAAAGCTGGAGAAGTTGGTAGACATAAAGTTTTATTTTATGGATGTGAATACTCCTCCATATGCATTGGTGAGGAGTTTGTGCTGCTCTAAAGTGAGAATTTTTCTTCTATCACCTATCATGGATTATTTCTTAGGTTGGATGTCCTCTTTTTCTATGAATCATTCTGGTGTTCCAAGATGGAAGGTGGTATTATCACTTTCAAACAAAGAAAACTCTAATTCAGAGGCAGCTGAACAAGTTTCAGAAAAGGCCATTTCAAAAACTACCATTGTTAAAGCGGTGGAGCTAGGCGATCTCAAAGGTCTTAGAGAACTGTACCTTGATATTAACTTTCTTAAAGGGTGGATTCCAGCAAAGCTTTCCAATCTCAACCAACTTTCTTTACTTTGGATTTTCGACAATGAAATGAATGGCCACATACCAATGGAAATAGGGAATTTGTAGGCTTTGAAACTCTTGTATGCTTTTTAGCTATAATCTTATGATAGACGCATGGATTGGGAAGATGATGAATGCATAAGTGGCGAAAAAGTCATGTCTAGCTCATAAGCTCAAGGAAAACGTGATAATATTAACGGTTTAGTCTAGTAGTGATGTTTGTTAGAATCATGAAAAGTCAAAGCTCCCTATCCACATCAAAAAGTGAGATAGTTTAGAGGAGTTTCCAGAATAGGAATTTTGAGCTCCTTCATTGATGGCACAATGGTGCAAAAAATGTGTATATCTAAAGACAAAGCTGGAGAAGTTGGTAGACATAAAGTTTTATTTTATGGATGTAAATACTCCTCCATAGGCATTGGTGAGGAGTTTGTGCTGCTCTAAAGTGAGAATTTTTCTTCTATCACCTATCATGGACTATTTCTTAGGTTGGATGTCCTCTTTTTCTATGAATCATTCTGGTGTTCCAAGATGGAAGGTGGTTATTATCACTTTCAAACAAAGAAAACTCTAATTCAGAGGCAGCTGAACAAGTTTCAGAAAAGGCCATTTCAAAAACTACCATTGTTAAAGCGGTGGAGCTAGGCGATCTCAAAGGTCTTAGAGAACTGTACCTTGATATTAACTTTCTTAAAGGGTGGATTCCAACAAAGCTTGCCAATCTCAACCAACTTTCTTTACTTTGGTTTTGGACAATGAAATGAATGGCCACATACCAATGGAAATAGGGAATTTGTAGGCTTTGAAACTCTTGTATGCTTTTTAGCTATAATCTTATGATAGACGCATGGATTGGGAAGATGATGAATGCATAAGTGGCGAAAAAGTCATGTCTAGCTCATAAGCTCAAGGAAAACGTGATAATATTGAGGGTTTATTCTAGTAGTGATGTTTGTTAGAATCATGAAAAGTCAAAGCTCCCTATCCACATCAAAAAGTGAGATAGTTTAGAGGAGTTTCCAGAATAGGAATTTTAAGCTCCTTTATTGATGGCACAATGGTGCAAAAATGTGTATATCTAAAGACAAAGCTGGAGAAGTTGGTAGACATAAAGTTTTATTTTATGGATATGAATACTCCTCCATAGGCATTGGTGAGGAGTTTGTGCTGCTCTAAAGTGAGAATTTTTCTTCTATCACCTATCATGGATTATTTCTTAGGTTGGATGTCCTCTTTTTCTATGAATCATTCTGGTGTTCCAAGATGGAAGGTGGTTATTATCACTTTCAAACAAAGAAAACTCTAATTCAGAGGCAGCTGAACAAGTTTCAGAAAAGGCCATTTCAAAAACTACCATTGTTAAAGCGGTGGAGCTAGGCGATCTCAAAGGTCTTAGAGAACTGTACCTTTATATTAACTTTCTTAAAGGGTGGATTCCAACAAAGCTTGCAAATCTCAACCAACTTTCTTTACTTTGGATTTTGGACAATGAAATGAATGGCCACATACCAATGGAAATAGGGAATTTGTAGGCTTTGAAACTCTTGTATGCTTTTTAGCTATAATCTTATGATAGACGCATGGATTGGGAAGATGATGAATGCATAAGTGGCAAAAAAGTCATGTCTAGCTCATAAGCTCAAGGAAAACGTGATAATATTGAGGGTTTAGTCTAGTAGTGATGTTTGTTAGAATCATGAAAGGTCAAAGCTCCCTATCCACATCAAAAAGTGAGATAGTTTAGAGGAGTTTCCAGAATAGGAATTTTGAGCTCCTTCATTGATGGCACAATGGTGCAAAAAATGTGTATATCTAAAGACAAAGCTGGAGAAGTTGGTAGACATAAAGTTTTATTTTATGGATGTGAATACTCCTCCATAGGCATTGGTGAGGAGTTTATGCTGCTCTAAAGTGAGAATTTTTCTTCTATCACATATCATGGATTATTTCTTAGGTTGGATGTCCTCTTTTTCTATGAATCATTCTGGTGTTCCAAGATGGAAGGTGGTTATTATCACTTTCAAACAAAGAAAATTCTAATTCAGAGGCAGCTGAACAAGTTTCAAAAAAGGCCATTTCAAAAACTACCATTGTTAAAGCGGTGGAGCTAGGCAATCTCAAAGGTCTTAGAGAACTGTACCTTGATATTAACTTTCTTAAAGTGTGGATTCCAACAGAGCTTGCCAATCTCAAGCAACTTTCTTTACTTTGGATTTTGGACAATGAAATGAATGGCCACATACCAATGGAAATAGGGAATTTGTAGGCTTTGAAACTCTTGTATGCTTTTTAGCTATAATCTTATGATCGACGCATGGATTGGGAAGATGATGAATGCATAAGTGGCGAAAAAGTCATGTCTAGCTCATAAGCTCAAGGAAAACGTGATAATATTGAGGGTTTAGTCTAGTAGTGATGTTTGTTAGAATCATGAAAAGTCAAAGCTCCCTATCCACATCAAAAAGTGAGATAGTTTAGAGGAGTTTCCAGAATAGGAATTTTGAGCTCCTTCATTGATGGCACAATGGTACAAAAAATGTGTATATCTAAAGACAAAGCTGGAGAAGTTGGTAGACATAAAGTTTTATTTTATGGATGTGAATACTCTTCCATAGGCATTGGTGAGGAGTTTGTGCTGCTCTAAAGTGAGAATTTTTCTTCTATCACCTATCATGGATTATTTCTTAGGTTGGATGTCCTCTTTTTCTATGAATCATTCTGGTGTTCCAAGATGGAAGGTGGTTATTATCACTTTCAAACAAAGAAAACTCTAATTCAGAGGCAGCTGAACAAGTTTCAGAAAAGGCCATTTCAAAAACTACCATTGTTAAAGCGGTGGAGCTAGGCGATCTCAAAGGTCTTAGAGAACTGTACCTTGATATTAACTTTCTTAAAGGGTGGATTCCAACAAAGCTTGCCAATCTCAACCAACTTTCTTTACTTTGGATTTTGGACAATGAAATGAATGGCCACATACCAATGGAAATAGGGAATTTGTAGGCTTTGAAACTCTTGTATGCTTTTTAGCTATAATCTTATGATAGACGCATGGATTGGGAAGATGATGAATGCATAAGTGGCGAAAAAGTCATGTCTAGCTCATAAGCTCAAGGAAAACGTGATAATATTGAGGGTCTAGTCTAGTAGTGATGTTTGTTAGAATCATGAAAAGTCAAAGCTCCCTATCCACATCAAAAAGTGAGATAGTTTAGAGGAGTTTCCAGAATAGGAATTTTGAGCTCCTTCATTGATGGCACAATGGTGCAAAAAATGTGTATATCTAAAGACAAAGCTGGAGAATTTGGTAGACATAAAGTTTTATTTTATGGATGTGAATACTCTTCCATAGGCATTGGTGAGGAGTTTGTGCTGCTCTAAAGTGAGAATTTTTCTTTTATCACCTATCATGGATTATTTCTTAGGTTGGATGTCCTCTTTTTCTATGAATCATTCTGGTGTTCCAAGATGGAAGGTGGTTATTATCACTTTCAGACAAAGAAAACTCTAATTCAGAGGCAGCTGAACAAGTTTCAGAAAAGGCCATTTCAAAAACTACCATTGTTAAAGCGGTGGAGCTAGGCGATCTCAAAGGTCTTAGAGAACTGTACCTTGATATTAACTTTCTTAAAGGGTGGATTCCAACAAAGCTTGCCAATCTCAACCAACTTTCTTTACTTTGGATTTTGGACAATGAAATGAATGGCCACATACCAATGGAAATAGGGAATTTGTAGGCTTTGAAACTCTTGTATGCTTTTTAGCTATAATCTTATGATAGACGCATGGGTTGGGAAGATGATGAATGCATAAGTGGCGAAAAAGTCATGTCTAGCTCATAAGCTCAAGGAAAACGTGATAATATTGAGGGTTTAGTCTAGTAGTGATGTTTGTTAGAATCATGAAAAGTCAAAGCTCCCTATCCACATCAAAAAGTGAGATAGTTTAGAGGAGTTTCCAGAATAGGAATTTTGAGCTCCTTCATTGATGGCACAATGGTGCAAAAAATGTGTATATCTAAAGACAAAGCTGGAGAAGTTGGTAGACATAAAGTTTTATTTTATGGATGTGAATACTCCTCCATAGGCATTGGTGAGGAGTTTGTGCTGCTCTAAAGTGAGAATTTTTCTTCTATCACCTATCATGGATTATTTCTTAGGTTGGATGTCCTCTTTTTCTATGAATCATTCTGGTGTTCCAAGATGGAAGGTGGTTATTATCACTTTCAAACAAAGAAAACTCTAATTCAGAGGCAGCTGAACAAGTTTCTAAAAAGGCCATTTCAAAAACTACCATTGTTAAAGCGGTGGAGCTAGGCGATCTCAAAGGTCTTAGAGAACTGTACCTTGATATTAACTTTCTTAAAGGGTGGATTCCAACAAAGCTTGCCAATCTCAACCAACTTTCTTTACTTTGGATTTTGGACAATGAAATGAATGGCCACATACCAATGGAAATAGGGAATTTGTAGGCTTTGAAACTCTTGTATGCTTTTTAGCTATAATCTTATGATAGACGCATGGATTGGGAAGATGATGGATGCATAAGTGGCGAAAAAGTCATGTCTAGCTCATCAGCTCAAGGAAAACGTGATAATATTGAGGGTTTAGTCTAGTAGTGATGTTTGTTAGAATCATGAAAAGTCAAAGCTCCCTATCCACATCAAAAAGTGAGATAGTTTAGAGGAGTTTCCAGAATAGGAATTTTGAGCTCCTTCATTGATGGCACAATGGTGCAAAAAATGTGTATATCTAAAGACAAAGCTGGAGAAGTTGGTAGACATAAAGTTTTATTTTGTGGATGTGAATACTCTTCCATAGGCATTGGTGAGGAGTTTGTGCTGCTCTAAAGTGAGAATTTTTCTTCTATCACCTATCATGGATTATTTCTTTGGTTGGATGTCCTCTTTTTCTATGAATCATTCTGGTGTTCCAAGATGGAAGGTGGTTATTATCACTTTCAAACAAAGAAAACTCTAATTCAGAGGCAGCTGAACAAGTTTCAGAAAAGGCCATTTCAAAAACTACCATTGTTAAAGCGGTGGAGCTAGGCGATCTCAAAGGTCTTAGAGAACTGTACCTTGATATTAACTTTCTTAAAGGGTGGATTCCAACAAAGCTTGCCAATCTCAACCAACTTTCTTTACTTTGGATTTTGGACAATGAAATGAATGGCCACATACCAATGGAAATAGGGAATTTGTAGGCTTTGAAACTCTTGTATGCTTTTTAGCTATAATCTTATGATAGACGCATGGATTGGGAAGATGATGAATGCATAAGTGGCGAAAAAGTCATGTCTAGCTCATAAGCTCAAGGAAAACGTGATAATATTGAGGGTTTAGTCTAGTAGTGATGTTTGTTAGAATCATGAAAAGTCAAAGCTCCCTATCCACATTAAAAAGTGAGATAGTTTAGAGGAGTTTCCAGAATAGGAATTTTGAGCTCCTTCATTGATGGCACAATGGTGCAAAAAATGTGTATATCTAAAGACAAAGCTGGAGAAGTTGGTGGACATAAAGTTTTATTTTATGGATGTGAATACTCTTCCATAGGCATTGGTGAGGAGTTTGTGCTCCTCTAAAGTGAGAATTTTTCTTCTATCACCTATCATGGATTATTTCTTAGGTTGGATGTCCTCTTTTTCTATGAATCATTCTAGTGTTCCAAGATGCAAGGTGGTTATTATCACTTTCAAACAAAGAAAACTCTAATTCAGAGGCAGCTGAACAAGTTTCAGAAAAGGCCATTTCAAAAACTACCATTGTTAAAGCGGTGGAGCTAGGCGATCTCAAAGGTCTTAGAGAACTGTACCTTGATATTAAATTTCTTAAAGGGTGGATTCCAACAAAGCTTGCCAATCTCAACCAACTTTCTTTACTTTGGATTTTGGACAATGAAATGAATGGCCACATACCAATGAAAATAGGGAATTTGTAGGCTTTGAAACTCTTGTATGCTTTTTAGCTATAATCTTATGATAGACGCATGGATTGGGAAGATGATGAATGCATAAGTGGCGAAAAAGTCATGTCTAGCTCATAAGCTCAAGGGAAACGTGATAATATTGAGGGTTTAGTCTAGTAGTGATGTTTGTTAGAATCATGAAAAGTCAAAGCTCCCTATCCACATCAAAAAGTGAGATAGTTTAGAGGAGTTTCCAGAATAGGAATTTTGAGCTCCTTCATTGATGGCACAATGGTGCAAAAAATGTGTATATCTAAAGACAAAGCTGGAGAAGTTGGTAGACATAAAGTTTTATTTTATGGATGTGAATACTCTTCCATAGGCATTGGTGAGGAGTTTGTGCTGCTCTAAAGTGAGATCTTTTGGAGTGCAAGTGGTTCTTGTAGCACCTCGTGGGGTGGTCTCCAACTTTCCAAAGGCATGAGCATTAGTTATTCAAAACATAAGGTACTACGCAATCTACAAATCATATGAAAAACACATAAGAACAAGAGAAAAGTACTCACAGTCATCACGTTTGGTACCAACGCCCAATTTTATCAAGAAAGGTGATCGATGTTATGCTTCATAAGAATCCTCCATGTTCGTTCCCTTATGGTTACCTATCATGGACATATTTGTTTTCTACTTCATGCTACTCTGGCTAAGGGATTGGAGGAGAGCTTCTTGCAGTTTCCGGAAAGCACTAGGATATATTAGAGGAGGTGATAATTTTTCGTGGGACACTTGGTCATGGTCCTTTAAAGGAGTATGGTATTAGTTATTGAGAAATGGAGGTGGGTGATAATTTATTTGAGAGTTCTGAAGTCAATATTCTCAAGTTCATAGTGTACGAATGCACAGAGAATGATTCCTAGAATCTTTCACTATTTTGAACATTCAGTTTAGCTATGTAATTTTTATACTGAACATAGTTTTAGAGTTTTTTGTTAATGAGATGACTTTAGACTCCTCTTTTGAGCATGAATATGTTACTAGCACACTTTATTTGTGACTTGATTTGTTTAAAGAGCTTTGATCGTTTATGAGCATATGATTCACAAGTACCTCATATGTGCGCTTGAACGCATGACTCATTTGTACATTTCAATAAATATCGAGGAACATGGGTATATGAAATCCTTTCCAAGTTGAGGGTCACATAAGGAAAATAGTTAGAGCTTGAATACATATGAACTTTATATGATATCAATAATGTTATATTGCCTCAAGACTATGAGAAAATTATGGGACGTATTGAGCACTCAGTATTGAGAGTCCACAGACTAATGATTTATTTAGAAGGAGGATCTATGATGAATTCGATCTTGGAAAGAGAGTTAGAGTATCCAAATTCCCTAGTTTGTACAGCCAAGATAAATTTTAATGATCGAGCTCATGTGAAGGTCATTTGATCTTGACATCGTGTGTGCACTCCTACATGCCCATAGCTTTGAAAACAAATATGCTATTCTTAAGATTTTCTTTATGTCAAAGTATATAAAGATAAAGAGAGGAAGATAGTTCATGTGTAAGATAACAATCTAAGTCAGGATTTTTCCTAAGCTTAGGCATCAACAACCAATAGATCCTAAAGACTCTATATAAGCTTCTCACCTCATTTGTGGCATTTTTCTTTTTCTCTTTCTAGTTTCAATCAACTCCCCATATTGCTCATCACATTTGTTTTTTGACTCTTTTTTGCAAGAAGCATATCAACTAATTGCTTGTTGAAGTCTCTTGGCGTGCAAAATGAGATATGCATTTCTTTTCTTTTTGAAGTGTTTTTTTAAGTTGTTCTATATGGAGCATTCATTCATAGAGCTAGAAATATGACACTTCTTTGGACACGACCAATTCAAGCAATTAGGGCTGTCAAAGAAGCTTGGATGGACCTAATCACTCAAATTGATTGTGTCCAAAGAGAACAAGTATAGGATGCCTATTTGCTTTGCCTCATTATAAATAATTTTTCTTCATGTGATTATTTAATAAATTTCACATTTCCCAAATTGTTGATGGAGAAACAAGAGACAAGCAATTCAAGTCATTAGAGCCATTGGAGAAAATGAAAAAAAAAAACTCAAATTAAGCTATGAGTTAGGGACACAACCAATTCAAGAGATTAGGCTCATTGGAAGATCTTGGATGGGCCTAATCACTTGAACTGGTCATCCCTCAAAATCATGAAAAATAAAAGATATTTTTCCTATTTCTTTTGCAAATATATATGAATGATAAGGGATACGTGAGTTGTATATGAGAAAAATGAAAAAAAATACAATTTTTGACATGAATCTAGGACACAACCAATTCAAGTGATTATGATCATTAGAAGATGGTGGATGGGCATAATCGCTCGACTCGGTCATGTGTGAAAATCAACACGTATAGTCTCATCAAGAACTCAGGGTATCAAAATCATGCAAATAGACAGTCAATTTTATGGTTTTGGCACATTTTGGAGGCAATGGTAGTATTAGCTTCTCCTAATTCTAAACCAATAATAAGATAGAAGAAGTTCACATGGAATTTAAGGTTTAATATGACTTCCTTTTTATCCAAGACATTAAGGACCTTGCACAGGGAGAAAACAAAAAATCTTAGGTAATGGAATGAAAGTAAGGCATGAGTGATTCAAGCACTTAGGTCCATCCAAGATCTGTCAATGGGATTAGTTGTTTGAATTGTTCGTATGCCAAAATCATTAGAAATAGAGGATATTTCACCCATTTCTTTGGTCAATATCTACGAATGATGGGGAATAAGAGGATTCCATATGAAGCAAACCAAAGAACTCAATTATATGAATGAATCTAGGATATGACCAATTCAAGTGATTCGGCTCATTAAAAAATCTTGGACTGGCCTAATCACTTGAATTGGTCGTGTCTCAAAGATGAGTCATAAATGAAAGGGAAATGATTTTAAACATTCCTTAACATCATACTCCTCCTAAAAAAATTCTTCAACATCAAATCTTATTGTTCTTTTTTCCTCAACAAATTCCATTTGTTCAATTTTCTCACTAGACGAATGATGAAGCGAAATCAAAAAGCCCATATTCACTGGAAGTAAACAACAATCACTTTCTTGGTGCAGGGAAAAATACATCCTCCCATGCAAGGGGGAAGCCTTTCTACACTTTCTAGTAATTTTGGCCCTATCCAAAGGATCCTCCCCAAAGATGGTTGGATGAATGTATTTCTTACTAGAGATTATCACTTCCTATCCACTAACTATCCTCAAAAAATTATTCCACTCGTCCGTAAGAGATGGCTTAGTTTTGTCTACAAGGACTTCAAAATCAAAGGATAGATTGGACATTTTCATTGCATCTCGAAACAAATAAGTCCCAAACCCTCTTCAACCATGCAATCGAGTAGCTTCTTACATGGAGAGATTGAGAATTCCATTTTTCTCATCCATTTTTGGATCTTTGAGGGATTTAATTCTGAATGCAAGGGATGAGCAGTGCAAGCAAATAGAGGCAATAAAAGATGGTCAAACATGTGCTATCTTTTGAATCGATCATGTATACAATTTAGTCGTAGTAGTGCTTAGTACGGTTACACAAAGTTTTTGAAGGTAGAAAATGAGCAAAAGCTAAGGGACCTGATATTTATGACGAAAAAGACATATTGGAGAATCCATGTGGACCAACAAGAGCATGTCATATGGCAAGGCCTCAAGAATCCTAAGGGTCAAGTAGCATGGACGAATAAAATTCTAACACATGGCAACTTGCGCCTTCAGATCCACAACCATCAAATGATGTGGATGAATCAAAATGTGCCATGTGGTAATGTAGATTGGGATCTGCAATGGTCGGATGGCATGTACTAATCAAAAGGCACCACATGGCATCAATGATCAATAGATCCTAAAGACTCTATACAAGCTCATAACCTCATTTGTGGTATCATTCTTCTGCTCTCCATAGTCTAAGTCAACTCCCCATATTCTTCATCGCATTTGTTTTTCGACTCTCTTTTGCAAGAAACAATCTCAGCTCATTGCTTGTTGAAGTCTCTTGGTGTGCAATAGGAGATATGCATTTCTTTTCTTTTCGCAGATTTTTGTTTTAGTTGTTCTATATGGAGCATTCATTCATATAGCTAGAAATATGACACTTGTTTGGACACGACTGCTTAAAGTGATTAGGGCCATCGAAGAAGCTTCGATGGCCCTAGTTGCTTGAATCGATCGTGTCCAAAGAGAACATGGAATTGATGCCTATTTTATTTTCCTTTTTATAAAGTTTTTTTTTGTTGTATTATGTAATGAATTTCACATTTCACAAAGAGAAACAAGACATAACTAGTTCAAGTGATTAGAGCCATTAGAGAACCATAGATGGTCCTACATTGAAACCAAACTTTTTATGTATATTTTTTTTCTTGAGTATTATAAATGTCTTGCCATTGGTTTATGTTATGGAATGCATATGAAATCAATTGAAAGCTTCCATTATTCAAGGGTAGTTCGAGTGATTTGGATGGCCCTAATCACTTGAATCGGTTGCCTCCATTTATTACTTTCATTTGATGTATGTGTGCTTATTTGAATGTATGACATGTATGATCATGGTTTTTTGTCATGAAATACACAAGAGATCACTTAATGGCTTGACATTTTGGACATGAATGAGTCAAACAATATGCAGAATGAGATAAGTTTGGGTGCCCCTTATCGATTGATTGGTCGTGTCCTTAATCCCTCCATTTGCTTAATTTTTTTCTTTCATATCTACTCAGTGTATACTTTTTGAGCATGGAGAAATTGGTCACTTTTGCAAGAATTTAGTTAGGATATAGAATATATTATTTATCCATATGTTAAAAATTAAGTTTCCATAATATTTTCCATATATATTCATTCCCTTTTCTAAGAGTAAAGTTTTATTAACAAGTATGGCTTATATTTCTAGAGGCATTTAGAGTTTAATAATAATCAAATTCAATAAATACCAAGCTTTAGTTATGAAATCCCTCCAATCACAAGATGGCAATTGCAAATTCTAAGTTCTAGCTTTTGATGCACTTTTGTATCACCATATTTCCATGCATTTTTATATTGTTCCAGTTTTGCAATGATGTCAAGCTTTTGAAGATGCACATATGATCCAGACTCTCCTCCACCACCTCCACAACATGTGGATAAGAAGAAACAAGATAAGAAGAAAGGTCCTCCTGTTCATTCTCCACTTAAGCATGTTTCAAAGAAAAAGTACAAAGGTGAAGGCTCCAAAAAGGAAAAGCATAAAAAGAAACAAAAGATGTATAGTTTCTGATACCTATGATGCTGATCTAAATAGAAATCCCATGTATTTCCAACCTGTGTTGAAAAGATATATATGCTATTTTTTTATGTAAATACTAAGTATGTATGGAAGAAATTCTTCAAAGCATCATATTTATAGAACAATGTATTGAGAATTGATGCTATTCTATCTTTATCCTGAAGATAGTATGTTTGTAATTAATGTTTGTACATAGAGATCAATATTTCAACTTCTAAATGTTGGTGATCTTTATTTCTCAAATAGAGGAAGGATTTTTGGTGTGCCTATCATTTATAAGATCAATTTAGATGATAAGTGGTTTATCATTTATTTCTTCCCATTAATGCTATATCTTGATTTCTTATCTCTGAAGTGTAGTCCTTAGCTTATATAACTAATATTCTGAAGAGAAAAAAGGCATGATCGATTCAAGCAAAGAGAGCTGTCGGGGAACTTCTGATGGCCCTAATTTCTTGAATTGTTTGTGTCCTATAACATATGGAGGATTTATTATTAAGATTTCTTCAATACCTATCCTATGTAAGTAATAATATTGGAAAGAAAAAATGCACGACCAATTTGAATAATAAGGGCCATTGGAGGTCTTCTCATGGCCGCATTTGCTTGAATTGGTTGTGCCTTTTCACATGTGTTGCTGAAAGATTATAAAAAAAGACACAACCAATTCAAGTGATTAGGGCATTCGGAGAACCTCCGATGGCCCTTATCGTTTGAATTGGTGGTGGCTTGTATCTCCTCCAACTTTTTCTATTTTGTAATATTCATGCACTTAAATGCTATGTATATCTTGTAAATCACTAAAATGGATAATTTCCACATCTTTACTTTTTTCCTTCATTATCCATCTTTATACATTATTTTCTACTAGTTTTTGTCTAGGAGACAGTCTTTGAACAATAGAAACTTTCCACGACCAACGATATAAATCATAACACAGTCAATATAAATATGAAGAGTGCATACATAAAAAAGATGACATAAATATTTAGCACTCAATATCTTTCTTTTGACTCAAGATAAAATATTATCATTTTTGGTGGAAAAAAGGGGCAAAGTTGCTTATATTCTAAAAGGTTGGAACTTGATCACTTTGAGTGGCAAGCAAGAAATGAAAGATAGTGTTTTCTTTGATCTAATGTTTACCATTGCACCATCAATTGAGAATGTGAACTATGGTGAAACCTCATGAAGGTACTCTAGAACCTCTCTAATATTTTTGAGTTTCCAATTTGTAGTGACAATTATTTTGCTAGGTTTAGAATCTAGATGCATCAATAATTCTAAATCAAATTGTGGACAGTTCAATCTCCAAGATTCTCTCCCACCATCTTTAGTTATATCCTAACACTAGAGATTGTCGAGATATCTGATATGAAATTGAAAAATAATTTGTACTAGCTTTACAAAAAATGATGTCACCTCATTTTTTAACTTTTTTGTTATCCCATTCCCTATTGAAAAAATCATCAATCTTAGAAATTGAAACTCTCCTATTCAACAGCATTGTTTTTGTTTTCTATAATAATATGTATTTAGAACATGCTACAAAAATGTGAAGAGTCCAAAACCATTGAATCTTAATCCTTCAATAAATTCAGCTTGTTGACATTGCCCTTTGAATGTCATCTTTCATCTTGCATAGAAAAGTTGTAACTTTCAATTGATCAAGAGACTCCCAATCTAATGAAGAGATGCAAGTAGTAGGCAAATGTACAAGATTTCCATATTCCCGATGGAACCTACTATTCTCCAAAATAGACAAATAATTGAATTTTATTGAAAAATGTAACACCTTTGTCTTCATACATAAGTTCTACATAGTCCTCATGAAGAGCTTTGAATGTTCTTCTTAAACGTTAAACATGTTGCCACTCTTGAACATTGGAAGGAAAAATATATGCAATAGGGAAATAGATATCATATGAAACAAAAAAATTTGAAAATGATTAGAAAGCATTGTTAAACTACACTTATAATATGACACAAAATATAGATGATTGTTTAGCACTAGATCCTTAGCAGTGTACATATTCTAAAGTCTTGCAAAAATCCATGTCTTCCTACTTTGAATATGAGAATATGACCTTTCCAATGGTTTTTTTTATCATCTCTTTTAGCTCGTTTCACTTTGTGGGAAACTCTACAACTAGGAAGCATATTTACCCAATCATTTATTGTTGGAAGAGATGGATGGATACCTCAAGGAAGTGAGGTGGTACTACCGAAACCTACTTTGTACCTGCCCTATCAAACCTCAGAGTTGTGTTGTAGGTCCTTTTAGCTTGTAAATGACACCAAAGAAGTACTTATGTACTTTGGAGATGATTCTTCAAACAATTAGATCAAAACACATTACTTCACAAATAGCTAGTCACTCAAAACTTGCTATTTTCATCTTCACACCTGATGGATCTTTTGCTGAGTGCTTAGAGTACAGTAACAATTGCTTAAATTCCTTTTGAGAGTATCTAATCAGCTTAGATAGATAATGATTACAAGTGGAATCATAAAAAATGATAAACCATACACTGAGGAATCAATTTAGCAATTGAATGCTTACTCCCGACTTTTTAGGGACTGAGCAGTAATTGACGAGAGACCACTTCAACGTAGCTTTCTCCCAATTAGCTAAAGCAAATGTAATGAAAATCTGGCGGCATAAACTATACTATGAGCTGGTTACAATAAGCCGTAGAACATGTGAAATGGTTGCGAAGTCATTGAGATATGGTCATGCAAAGTTCACTGTTGTGAGTAGTTATAGCAGAGAATTGAACATAAATGACGAATGAAGTATATCTATTATGGCACATGATTTTACAAGTTCACTGGCATTATGATGATGTCTAATGATAGTGGGATGAGTGAGCTATAGTGTATGCTACTCAACCTCTACAAATAATATGTAAATGAGCTCCAAGAAGAGGCCTATTGGCCGCCAGTTTTACGAGTCCTTTTATAAGGACTTTCTTCAAATTTGAATTTGAAATTCAAATCAAGGATCCACCTAAAAGTTCTTCCTCTAAATGAGGAGTGATTCTACCAAATGAAATTCGTAGCTCTTATCTCTCATAACTCCACGAGATATATGGTCTTGGAAGATTCTCACAAGTAAAATACTTTTACAAGTGGTAAATGACCAATTGTTACAAGCCATGATTCATATGGATCAACACATGCTTCTACACATAATCCTCCAAGCTAAGCCAAATGTGAAGGATTGGATATTTGCACCAACAACTCCCCCTCAAGCCAAACATCTTGGCTTGCCCTTCTTCATGAATCTTCTTGAATGTCTTGCAATCCAATCATAGCTTTGAACCTAAAACGTTTAGTACCATCAAGTGCTTTGGTTAACAAATCTGCACATTGCATATTTGTGGATACATATGCTACTTGAATCTCCTTGCTCAATAGCTTCTTTGTAACATAGTGATAGTGTACTTCTATATGCTTGGTTCTTGCATGATAGATAGGATTGGCTGCAAGATGCAAGGAACTTGTATTGTCACCAAAGATCATAGGTGAATGAGTATGAAGTCCAAAGTCTGAATATAGCAATCTAATCCAAATTTCTTCTTGTGTAGCATTGGCTAATCCCTTGTATTCAACCTCTGTTGAAGATAGAGAAATAGTAGGTTGCTTCTTCGAAGACCATGAAATGGGCTTATCACCTGCAAAAGAAAGATATCTAGAAGTACTCCTTCTATCATCCATACAACCTGCCCAATCTGCATTTGAGTATAGCTTAATATCCAAATCTGATGTGTATGGAAAGTAAAGACCTTGATTTTGAGTACCCTTGAGATACTTCAAAATCCTTTTAGCAGCTTCCAAGTGAGGTGTTCTAGGTTTGTGCATGAATTGACTTAGAACACTTAATCCATTAGACTAACTCAAGTCCAAGAAAGTACTTCAAAAAGCCTAGGTCACTAGTTTTGAACTCTTGCATCATTTGATTCTTGATTTGTTTGATGTCATTAGCATCACTCCCTGTAAGAATGAAACATACACACATAAATATATGATTTTTGAGTTACTTAACTTGACAAACAGAGAAGAATCTGCGTTTCTCATCATTATCCTTGATCTTGAAGGTAGGCTGTTAGCGTATGGTTGCATGCCCTAGGTGCCTACTTCAAACCATAAAGAGGTTTGTTCAATTTGCACACATAATTTACCTTGCTTGGGTCTTCATAACGAAGGGTTGAGCCATGTAAAAGTCCTCTCAGATCCAAACATTTAGAAAAGCATTTTTCACATCCAATTGATACATATTCCAATTTCTAGATGCAACTACACTCACCAATACTCTGATGGTTGGCATTTTAGCCACAAGTGAAAACATCTCTTCATAATCAACTCCTTGGGTTTGTGCAAAACCTTTAGCCACAAGTCTAGCTTTATACATGTTTATGGTTCCATCTTAGTTCCTTTTGATTTTGTAAATCCATATAGAACCAATTACATTCATTGATGCCTTCTTGGGTACTAGTTCCCAAGTATCATTCTCTTGGACTGCTTTTATTTCTTCATCCATAGCTTCCTTCCATTCTGCCTTGGTACTTGCTTCTTCATGTGAAGAAGGTTCTTCAAGTGATGAATCCTTAGCAAGAGAAATGGAATGCTTAGTAACTAATGAAGTATCATACCCATATCTGATTGGCTTCCTACTTTCCCTTTGTGATCTCCTTAGAGCTTGGTTGGATGATTCAGTAAATCTTCAAACCTCTTCATCTTGTCCTTGCCCTTTGATTTCCATGCTTTGAATTCTTCTAAGTTGATGGTGTCCTCATCATCTGATTTGATGTCTTCAATTTGGCTTGGCTTCTCCTTGGTGAGACTTGGAAACTCCTCTTCCAAGTCATATGGCAATTTGACTTTCTTGCATTCACTTTGAAACCAAGAATCATTCTCATCAAACACATCTCTATTGAACATAAATCCTTTGTTGGATGGATTATAAAACCTGTATCCTTTCTAATTTAAATCATACCCTATGAAGATGCGCTTCTTTGCCTTAGGGTCTAGCTTACCTCTAATTTGAGATGGAACATGCACATAAGCAACACATCCAATTATTCTACAATGATCAAGTGATGGCCTCCTATCATGCCATTTCATATGGGGTCATCCCATCAAGTGATTTGGATGGAAACCTACTAATAAGATAAGTGGTAGTAGATACACTTTTTGCCCACAAATAATTAGGCAATTTCTTTTCATTAAGCATTGATTTAGCTACTTCCACAATCAACCTATTTCTCCTCTCTGCTACCCCATTTTGCTTAGGGGTATACCTTGTAGTAATCTCCCTTTTGATACCTTTGTCCTGTAAAAATGCATCAAATTCATTGGAGAAGTACTCACCTCCTCTACCTGACCTTATCCTCTTTAGAATTCTTCGAGTTTGACTCTCCACAACTGCAAGATATTTTTTGAAACAACTAAACACTTCATCTTTATGTTTCATAAAGTATAAGATAGTCCACCTACCGAAATCATCAATGAATGATACAAGGTACCTTGAGCCTGAAATTGAAGGGTCCTTACTTGGTCCCCGCACATCTATGTGGACAAGTTCCAAATAATCCTCATGCATGTAGCCTATCTTTGTGAAGGGTAACCTGTGTGATTTACCAAACTCACAATCACAACATTTATTAATCATATGTTTCTTGGATACATTAGGTATCCCAAGAACACATTGATCTCTACAAATATGCTTCAAGTTTCTCTCACCAATGTGCCCTAATCTTTTATGCCAAATCTCTAACTCAGACAATGTTTGATCCTTCTAATTATAAAGTGCATTGCTTCTAGTGTCATCAAGCTCAAATGTAAATAATCTACCTGTTTTCTCTCCCTTGGAAATTCTCTTGAATCCATTTTGGGGGTCCTCCACAAAGGCTCCATATTTGTTGAACCTAACCTGCGAACCCTTTCCCCTATCTGTCCAACACTCATCCGATTCTTGGTGATAGTAGGTACATAAAGAACCCTGCTCAATAGATTCCTATTCCCATCAGAAGCTTTGACATTTCCTACCTTGACCACTAAATGCTTGGTGTCATCACCTGTCTGCAATTGGTGATTTCCCTTGGGCTCCTCAAGATGAGAAAGAAGAGCTACATTGCCTACTACATGGTTTGAACAACATGAGTCAATATAGAAGAGGTGCTCATCATTCATACCTTGTTTTGAAGTCATATTCATAATGAGGAGGGAATCCTCTTGATCCTCTGTATAATTGATGAAGTCTTTTCTTGATTGGTATCCCCCTTGATAATTGTTGTTGTAATTGTTCTTGTAGCCATGGTTGTATCCTTGATTATGGTTGAATCTTCCTCTTGACTGTGAGTAGCCACCTCTTTGAAATCCTCTTCCTCTCTGATTCTTGAAGTTCCTATAGCACTCATTTGTAGTGTGATTAGAAAATCCACATATATTGCATGAGGAGGAGTTGAAAGGTCTCCCCCTACCTTGCTTACCCCGTCTGCCCCTTCCTCTTGAGTTCCTACCTCTCCCTCCATAGTTAGCTTGAGAAGTAGTACCTTCATCTTCTACTTCCTTGCTCTTTCCTTTATCTTTAGACTTTCCTTTATATGTGTATAGGGCAAAAGAATTGTTACCTCTTGATGGTTGTACATTTTTGTTGAGCTTGGCTTCATGAGTAAAGAGTTGTCCCATGAGAGTGGTAAGATCTGGGATTTGCATGTCCATGTAAAGGTCCATAGCAGTTGTGAAGGCTTCCCACTTATCCTTCCTTGATGCCATTGATTATTTGTCTCACACTATTTGCTCCTCTTCAATCTCCTCTCCTATGCTTGCCAATTGATCAACCACATGTTTAACCTTGGTCACATACTCTGAAACATTCTGCTTGGGTTGCTTCCTTTGAGTAGTAAACTCAATCCATAACTGATTTTTTCTTGCTCTTGTGTTGGAAGAAAAATATGAAGATAATGGATCCCAAGTCGCTTGGGAAGTTTTACAATTCCTAATGTGAGGAAGAAGGAAGTCAGAGATAGAGTTAAGTAGATATGACTTTTCTAAAGCATCTTTGGCACACCATGAGTTGAGTCTTTCAAGCTCCTCTCTTTTAGGTAGTTCTTTGTTTTTGAATATGGGCATCTCCTCATCTCCTGATATGTATCCATAGAGACTCCTTCCTTGTAGATATGTCTTCATCCTCAAGGACCATGTTGGATAGTTATTCCTATCCAATTTATCAATAAAAGAAGGGAGACCATCTCCCATTTTACCTCCACTTGCTCTAATACCACTGTTGGAAGAGATGGATGGATACCTCAAGGAAGTGAGGTATCCATCTATCTATCTATCTATCCATCTATCCATATATCTCTCTATCTATCTATCTATCTATCTATCTATCTATCTATCTATCTATCTATCTATCTATCTATCTATCTATCTATCTATCTATCTATCTATCTTGCTTCCAAACATGACTACATATCCACTTGTATGACTCCTATCATCCTTCAAGCTAGCCCAATATGCATCACAATAAGCTTTCACATAGAAACCTTCATCAAAAAAATAAAATAAACCATTTATAGTGCCCATGAGGTATCTAAGAATCCTCTTGGCTTCCATAAGCATTGTGCTTTGGGAGTTTGCAAAAAGTGTGAGGGAACACCTACTAAATTTTTACATCCAACCTAGTAAGAGTCACATAGTTCAAAGATCTTGCAATGAAACTATACAAAGTGACAATTTCAAGGTCTTCTACTTCATTTTCACTCAGCTTTACATTCACTTCCAATGGATTTGCATTTGTCTTGTAATTACACATGCCATAATTTTCTAGTATCAAGAATGTACTTCCTTTGCATCAGGTATACACCTTCCTTCTTGTAGAATTTTTCCATGCATAAGAAGTACTTGAATTCTCCAAGATATGAGGTCTCCAAGCTTCTTCTTGATCTCTCTAATTCTTGTGAGGAGGTGGTGTAGATGGTACAGAGATTAGATTGTCTTGGAAAAACCCCGCTAAAAACCTATCCTTGTAACTGTAGAGACACTTAATATACTACTTAAGGTTCTAGAATATGAGCTTAGACCATGTAAGCCTTTTCGAGCACCAATCTTAAACTTCTCTATAAAATGAGATAAGTTTGGAGTTCAACAAACATGAGAAACTTTCTATTTATGGAAGAGCTGTTAGAGTTTGGTTCAGTGCTGTCAACTTGGTAGAAATTACCTAGAGATATTTTGCACACCTTCAACTGAAGGGTTAGGACAATTAAAGCAAGTTATTTCATGAACTTGGACTTAACATACATTGAGGAATGAAACTAAGAAATCGAGGTTGTAAACTTAACTTTTTAAGAGGTAGATGATGCACAAACACAATCATATAGAAATGTTCATAACTTTAGATCTAGAATTCAATAGTTATGCAACTTTGTAATTAAGCTTATCACAATCTTACCTATGCAATCCAATCTATGGATTGGACAATGGCTTCCCACATATAGAGAAAGGACTCTCCGAACATGACATACTCGATGTATTATAATAAAAAATAAAGATTCAAAAATCAATAAATTTTATGTGTAAAGTGTATTGCTAATGACATATGATACAAGGGAAGTGTGGAGGACTCCTCTAAGTTTGAGTAAGAATAATGTTCGCACACTATGATTTTGACGATTATCTCCCATAGATCTGAGTACCTATAACTTTTGAACATAGTGCATATAAACACTTTTGTGGAATATCTATTGAGAGTTTCAGATAAAAGATCCAAACTTCCAGGAGATAATTTTGAATTTTGATTCAAATAGATTTGTGGATTTTGGCTCCTAATTAAATCAAGAGAATATCTCCAACTATTACGTTAATCTTTAACTGAGATAAAAAAGGTTTTTAAGCTTTAAGATCTTCAAAACCATGATCCTCAAAACAAGTACTCATCTATATTCTTGAAATGGGAGAAGTCATGTGCATTTAGCCAAGCACGTAGGATTTCTTCATGCACCAACAACTTGTATTAAAGCCTAAGATGCTTGAGTCTTCAATTCTGCAACACTTCTTGTAATTTAATCATAGCTTTGAGCATGTTCAACTTAACTCCATCCAATGCCTTCGTCATCATATCTGCATATTTTTGGTTAGTACATACATATGACAACTCAATCTCCTTACTTGCGATCCTTCCTCTGACATAATGATAGTTGACTTCTATGTGCTTGAACATGGTATGATAGATTGGATAAGCTACAAGATGAAACAAATTAATGTTTCCCCCAAAAATGTGAGTAGTAGTAGTCTTGAGACCTATATGAGAATAAAAGGTCTTGGTTCGCATAAATTCTTGAGTTGCATTGGTGAATCCTTCATATTGAGCTTTACTTTATGAGAGCGCAATAGTAGGGTTCGTCTTTGAAGATCATGAGATAAGTTTTGTATCTACAAAGGTGAGATACCTTGATGTACTTCTCTTATCATCTTTAGATCCTCCCTAATTCACATAAAAAAGAGTTTGATATATATATATATATATATATATATATATATATATATATATATATATATATATATATATATATATATATATATATATATATATATATATATATATAGACCTTCATTGATGGTTACCTTCAAGTATTTTAGTAATCTCTTACCTACCTCTATGTGGGTTTTCTTAGGAGTGTGTATAAAGTGACTTAGGCCACTTATAGTTAAGCAAACATATGGCTGAGTCAATCTGGCATAGTTCAAACTACCCACGAAACCCTTGTAGCTAGTTAGGTCTTTAATTTTCTCTACTTCATGAGAACTTATCTTAAGATCCATGGGTTTACTTGAAGCCTTTGAGTTCTCCATCTTCAACTTAGCAAGCATGTACTTGATGTATTTCCTTCCAGTGAGATACTTATGCTTTTCTGTATGTACTACTTCGAATCCTAGGAAGTATGTGAGTTGCCCTAGTTGTTGATCTTGAATTCTTCTTTCATTTAAAGCTTGATACTACTTATGCCTTCAACATCATTACGAGTATTATATCATCAACAAATATACAAAGTTATATGACTTCACATTGATTCATTTTGATGAAGAGTGAACGATCTTCTTTGCTAACCATGAATACTTTGTCTTGCAAATAATAGGTCATAAGCCTATGATTCCAAGCCCTTGGGGCTTGCCTCGAACCATATAGGGCATTCCTTAACCTACATACATGTTCAAGAGATGATGAACCTTCAAACTTAGGATGTTGAGCCATATATACTTCTTTAGATATCCAGGCATTTAGAATTCCATTCTTGACACTACTAGAAACTAGGGGGTGTAGCGATGCCCCCCCCCACACACACACATACACACATAGGAACATACACACACATACACACACATACATAGAGACTTAAACACACACATACAAATGCATATACACACATATATACACACATAGACACACACATAGACACACACATAGACACACACATACACACATAGACACACACACATACACACATTAACACACACACATACACACACATGTACACATACACACTTACACACACACAAACACATTTCCACACACAAATACACATGCATACACACACATACATACACATACACATGTATATGCACACATAGGCACACACATACACACATAGATACACACACATACACACATATACACATACACACAAATTTACACACACAGTTATACAAATGCATACATACACATATATACAGACATAGACACACACATACATACATACATAGACACACACACACATACACACATATATAGACATAGAAACATACACTCACATACACACACATATACACACAAATTTACATACACACATACACGTGCATACACACACTCATATATACACACACTCATATATACACACATAGACACACACATACACGTGCATACACACACTCATATATACACACATAGACACACACATACACACATAGACACACACACACATACACATGCACATATACACACACACCCATACACACCCATACACACACATTTACACACACACATACACATGCATACAGACACATAGACACACACATAGACACACACATACACACATAGGTATGCACACAGATACACACATAGACACACACATACACACACATAGACACATACACACACATATGCATACACACAGACACACACACACGTAGAGACGCATACACACACATACACGTACATGCATACATATGCATACATAATGCATATGCATATGCATACATACATACTTACATGCATACACACACATACACACACATGCATACATATGCATACATACATGCTTACATGCATACACATACACACACATCCACACACACATACACACATACACACACACACAAATTTACACACACACACATACACATGCATACACACACACACACATACACACACACATATACACACACATACACACATAGACACATAAACACTTACACACACATACACACACATACACAGATACACACATACAAAGATACACACTTACACACACACACATACACACATCCACACACACACATACACACATCCACACACATGTACACACACTTATACACATGCACATAGACACATATATATAGATCCACACCGTCACATATCCCGTCGTGCTACACGTCCATAAAAACATCAAAGCTTTGATCATTTAACTGACATTATGCACTCGATGCTTGTTGTGATGCTTTATGCAATTTTTGTAGTGGCAAAATTATGTCAGGTTAACCGTTGCTATGCACCCGTATTCTTTGTAGTGTGACATCCATTCGATAAATCCTCAAATTCTTGGAAGTTGTAATGCTCATAAGAACTCGGATAGTTGGCATCTTTGCCACGCCTAAAAAAGTATATTCATGTCGATCATTTGTGTTTTTGCATACACTTTGGCCACAAGTCTTGCTTTGTACATGTTGATAGATCCATCATAGTTTTCCTTTACCTTTTGTATTCACCTAGATCCAATGATCCTCATAGATGAGGTCTTGGGTACCAACTCTCAAGTGTTATTTTCTTGCAAGGCTTCAATCTTTTCCTCCATAGAATTCATTCATTATGGATTCTTATTTGCTTCCTCATAAGATGAGGGCTCCTTAGAGTTTGAATCCTTTACTAAAAGAGTGTTTAGTGAACAATGATGTATCATAGCCATATCTCGTTGACTTCTTCTTCTTCTCTCTAATTCACCTTCTTATGGTTTGTTGAGAGGATTCTCCTACATCCATTAACTACTACACTTTAATATGCCTTTGGAGTTCCATGAGTCAACTTGTCCCATTGGAGTCTTTTGATCATTTTTTATAGTCACTTGATCCATCAAGTGTGTGTAGATTGTCCTTGATAGATTTGGAAGGTCTTCTTGTAGATCATAAGGTAGTCGGAATTCCCTGCAATCATCTTCAAACCATGACTTCTTTTCATCAGACACAACATATCCACTTACTATAAATACTTGATTCCTCGGATTATATAATCTATAAACTTTTTATTAAGTTCATAGCCTATGAATACACATTTCTATGCATTAAGGTCCAATTTACCTTATATCTATGAAGGTATGCGTGCATATGCAATGCACCCAAAGATCCTATAATGATCCAAGATACGTTTTCTTCCATTCCATGTGTCATATGGAATCATGCCATTGAGAGCCTTTGATGGTTATCTATGAATCAAACAGGGTTGCAATAGATACTACCTCTACCCACAAGTCATTAGGTAGCTTCTTCTCAGTAAGCATGGACCTTGTAGCCTCCATAATGGTGCTATTTTGTATCTCTACTACTCCATTTTTCTCAAGCATGTATCTAGCAGTGATTTCTCTTTTCATTCCTCTATCTTCGAGATAGGAATCAAATTTATTGGAGAGTTATTTTCCCCCTCCATCTAACCTTAGTTTTTTTAGAGTTTTTCATGTTCTACAAGAGCTATATACTTTTTAAAACATAAAAATACTCCATCCTTATGCTTCATGAAGTATAAGATAGTTCATGCTACCCATCAAGGTTGAACCCAAGACCTCCTCCTTGACAAACTTGAGACTTAATCACTAGGCCAAGTGGTTCACTTATTTAAGAGACTACATGAACTTATGCTTAATTCTAGTCTCGAGATCTTTGACCATGCACAAGAGTGAAGAAACGATATCTTGCAGATCTATCTAAATTGATCAAACCTTTAGAACAAAGAATTATTGTATTAAATTTAGGGATGTTTTTAGATCCACCCTTATTATTAATTCAATACCTTGTACTTTGACTAGTTCATCAAATTACAAAGCAAGATGATGCTTTCAATGATTTGGGCGAGGATCCCACCACAGAGATGAAACATGTTCTTCGAGTTTCTAGAACATGACGCTCAAGGGTTTCCTATGGTTACTATATATAACTTTATTTTTTAGGATGAAAATCTTTCCCAAGGGGGAAAGAATGTAATAAAGTAAGGCTATGATCTAAGGGTCTAGCAAGTTCAGATAGATCTAAAATTAGACACTGTTTGGTCATGCATGTATGGCGGAAGATCTCGAGACTAGACTTAAGCATAAGTTCATGTGCTCTCTTAAACAAGTGATCCACTTAGCTTAGTGGTTAAGTCTCAAGGTTCTGAAGGAGGTCTTGGGTTCAATCCCCATGGGAAGCATCAGGAGATAGTTCCCAAAGAGCTATAGAGCCTTCCACCTTAAGTGAACATGAATTAACTTGAGTCCAAGGAGATTTAACTCGAGTGGTGAGTACACCAACCACTACTGTAATCTAGTGGAAGGTACTAAAGGAGTGGCGGAGATTGCACATGCGCTTGTGGACTCTAGTTATATATGTGGTCCTCATTCATTTGACTAGCTATATATAAAGGCATAAGGTTGGGAGGAGAGTCATTTGGCTAGCACCTAGTGGTGGTGGTGGTCATAATTTATCAGTCTCTTGCATTGGTATCAGAGCTAGAGCTTTCATGGACTCCTTGTGAGGGACTATTATCTTCCTCAAACTTTACTGGACATACATGTTCCTTATCATATGAGATCCTTCATTCTTCTCAGAGTTGAGTTCGTACTCTGATGCATGTCTCCTTTGAGTGTAGTAATTGAGCTCCCCACATTGATATGTTTAGCAATTAAAGGAGTAGGTGATCTCCAACAAGTGCTAGACTCAAGAATCGAGCATGTAACCTCCGACATTCGAAGACAATTCAAACCAGTAGGCTATGCATGTCATACATTTTTTGTTATCTATTGAATACAATCTTGCACGAATTTGTCTTTGCCAAAAAGAGCAAAGTAAGATCTTTAGCTTTACGCTATGGCGGCGTTAAGATTCAACCTTGAATCTATTCCATATCGAAAATCATGCTATCCGAGTTCGCTTTTGAGCGTGACATTAGTTTATCTTATTTTTTTGTTGACATCGGTTTACGATCTGAGACTGTAGCAAACAAATAGTTATTTCTGATAGAGCATGTGTTATTTCTGATAGAGCATATGCTATAGTTGAGCTCGCAAACTGATTATTCATCTCTTGTTTGCAATAATCAACCTTTACTCATATTATATTTGAATGCCTATGTTGCAAATGGACATTCGGGTGCTATGAGAGAGTATTGAACTCATTGCTCATAGTAAAGAGTGCTTCACCGTATCCACGGCAATAGAAATCCCGTATAACTTTTGCAGTTGTAAAATGTTTCCAGACCACTACAGTTAGCCCAAAAGTAGATCAATTTGTAGATTTCGACACTATGACGTTTGGAATTGAACTCGGATTCTCTAATACGAGTCCATATATTGATCTGTCATGTTATAGATTATTCACATCATATATTTTTACTCTTATGTTATTTTGGTGTTTGGATGAAGTTACAAAAAATGAAAGAATCCGATCTATAGTCATTTAGTTCCGGGTTTGTTGTCAAAATAGATCGAGCTTTCAAACTCTGTACACGAGTTATCTGCAACAGCCATGTCACGAAGTACCTTTGATCATATTTTATGGAGTTAAATAATATAAAATTGCGCTTCTACCAAGAATTGAACATAAGACCTATTGTTAGAGTGCAAGTGTCCAAACCATTGTAGCAAATGAAAACCATTGGGTAAATGCAATTTCGTGTTATTAATGAAATATTTAATTAGTCTTAATTGATGGAGAGTTTTAACCTCCAAAAGAACAAGCTATCCTTGATGTTAGAACACTTCTATATCAAGAATAACTCAAAACCTTACTCAATTTTGGAAGACCAATTCCAAACTATCAAAATTTGTACTAACTGTGAAGAGAGTCACTACTCAAAAAAGTCTGCTACACATTACTCACTCATTGACTGACCAAATGTGTAAAGTTTTCAATAAAAATTTGTATATGGTCTTAGCTAATGTTTTCACACCTTGTCCAAGTTAAATCATCTCAAAAAACACAGTAAATATTGAGAAATGGTTCAAACAATCTACCTATGTCTAAAATTGTTTTTCTCTACAGTCGACTTTGACACCTTTAATGCATAGTTCTCTCAAAGTACAACCCAATTATTCAAATGCTTTTGGCCATAGGTAGCTTACCTTCCAACTTAAAGAATGGGTGCTTTCTTGCTCAAACCTTTATACTATAGAAGGATAACTGACCAAAACATTGGCATCAAATTTAGCACCTGTTGCAACTTCACTTCTTCACATTTACACATGTAAATGTTCCTACTCTCAATTCTCTCAGCCTGATCACAATTAAGATCTGAAGACTTGTACAAAGGTCAATCAACTATAGACTTAGAGTTGTACAAAATCATCTCACAAAAGATTAGACACAAAAGGAGTACTTAGCAAAAGATTGGGTGCAATTTTTCTTCTTCTCTAAAAATCTTTACATCTGAATGATGAGAGAGAGATTACTCACTTTTAAAGTGTCTAATGACTATTACAACTTCTAATTCTTCTCATCTCATACTCTCTCATACTTGCCTTGACTTTTTACTTGTATATATAGGCATATATGTACAAGCTCATGACTATATAAAAGGTATAAGTGAGCTAACTACAAATTAATGTACATATGTATACAAATCTTCATTTCCTGAACATACTCTATCTTCAATCTTCAACTGTTGATCTTTTCTTCATCCTTTGACTTCAAGTCTTTATCCAAAACATCAATTGGTGATTGAATTGCACCAACAGCTCCCCCTCAATCATCAATTGAGGTTTTCTCTATCTTCTTTATACGTGCCATGTCTTTAAATCTTTGTAGCTTTGGTCCATCCAAGCTTTTGGTTAGCATATCTACAATCTGATCTGTTGTTGAAGTATGTATGACATCAATCTCCTTAGCAATCACCTTCTCTCTTAAGAACTGATACTGAATCTCAATGTGTTTAGTCGTGGCATGAAAAACAGGATTAGCAGCTAGATACAATGAGCTCATATTGTCTCCATGAATAGTGGGTGTACTTTGAATGATGTCAAAACTCTTCATGAGAGTCTTCAACAATATGACCTCCTTTGCAACTTCAACCATACCTTTGTACTCTACCTTTGTAGATGATAAAACAATTATGTGTTGCTTCTTAGAACACCAAGAGATTAACTTATCTCCCACATAACACAAGTATCCATATGCTGATCTCCTATCATCAAGATTACCTGCCCAATCTGTATCACTATATATCTTGATGTTTGTATCTGATGTAAAACCATAATACAAACCTTCCTTGATTGTACCCTCAATGTATCTCAATACTCTTTGTCCTGCAACCCAATGTTCTTTCCTAGGACAATGCATGAATTGAGAAAACACTCCAACTGCATATGACAAATCAGGCCTAGTTAGAGTTGCATAGATTAGACTACCAACCAGACTTTGATTTAGCTTCATATCCTTGAATTCTTCTCCTCCGTATCTGCTCAATTTGTGATTCATCTCCATTGGAGTAGGTGCCACCCTGCAATCATCCATTCTAAACTTGATCAACAAGTTCTTCAAATACCTTTCTTGAGTCACATATACTCCATGTTGAGTATATGAGATCTCCATGCCCATGAAATATGACAAGTGTCCCAAGTCACTTATCTTGAACGATTTCTCCATTTTCTTCTTTAGGTTTTGTATGCCCTTCTCATTTGTACCTGTAAGAATAATGTCATTAAGATATATGCACATATAAATGAACCCATCATCACTTGCTTTGACAAGCAAGCTACTATCAGCTTTAGATACTTGGAAACCAGGTTCCTTCAAGAACTTCACAAGTCTATATTTCCATGCCCTTGGGCATTCTCCAAACCATACAAAGCTCTCTTGAGCTTACATACATATTCTGAATACCTTTTATCTCTGAACCCTTGTGGTTGCTCCATGAAAAGAACGTTTGAAATATAACCATTAAGAAAAGCATTATTCACATCTAATTGACATAATCTCCAACCTTTACATGTAGCAATGGCTATGAGTGTCCTGACGGTTGTCATCTTTGCCAAAAGACTATAGGTCTCATCATAATATATACCATATGTCTAAGCATACCCTTTCACAACAATTCTAGCTTTATACCTAGACACACTTCCATCTGCATACCTCTTTGTCTTGTAGACCCACTTGCATCTAATGATCTTCTCACTATTTGGTTTAGAAACCAAATCCTATGTCTCATTCTCCATCAATGCATCATACTCTTCCCGCATAGCTTTCTCCCAATTTTCCATACCTTTTGCCTCTTCATATGTAGAAGGGTCTTCATCTACTTTCACCATGTAAGCATAGTCTTTAGTAGTAAAAAAAGAAGTGACATAGCTATACCTTGTAGGTTTCCATTTGTGTCTTGATGACCTTCTGAGTTCTCCACTTCTTAAAGTTTCTGGTTCATCACATTTTGGATCAAACCTTGGAACTTCTTAACCTTCAACTTGTACTTCATTGTTCTCTTCTTCATCAAATATCTGAACCTTTTATTTACCTTTCTTCTAATTCAAAACTTCTTCATCACCTACATGATTTTTTATTGTACTTGCATACCAAGTACTTTCCTCATCAAATGTAGCATGCTTTGATACAAGGAATTGCTTTGTGGATGGACTCCACAACCTATATCCCATCAACTTATCATCATATCGAATGAACACATAGTTTTCAGATTTAGGATCCAATTTATGTCTCAATTGAGGTGGCACATATGCATAAGCCAAACATCCGAATACTTTGCAATGTTCTAAGGTAGGTCTCTTACCCCACAAAGCTTCATATGGTGTCATACCCTGCAAAGCTTTACATGGTAACCTAGTAACCAAGTATGTGGCTGTATTTACAGCCTCAGCCCACAAATAATTTGGACAATTTTTTGCCTTCATCATTGATCTTGCAAAGTCAACAAGAGTTCTATTTCTCCTTTGTGCTACAACATTTTGTTGAGGAGAGTACCTGCAAGTAAATTCCCTTTTTATACCAGCATTCCATAAGTAATCACTTAACTCATTAGAGAAATAGTCTCCCCCTCCATCTGACCTTAGTCTCTTCAACTTTTGATCTGTAATTCTTTCTGCATACACATGATAATGTTTGAATGTATTAAATACCTTTGATTTTTCCATGATCACATAGATAGTGATCCATTTGGTAGCATCATCAACATAAATCACATAATATCTTGAACCATTAATACTAAAATCCTTTGATGATCCCCACACATCTGTGTTTACCAATTCAAGCTTCTCTGAATACATAAATCCATGCTTATTGTATGATTGTTTATGAGCCTTACCTCATTGGCATGCCTCACATCTGTATGTCATATGTTGACCTGCAACATTAGGCAATCCAAGCACTGAGCAATTGTTAACCATATCTTTAATACCTCTTTCATTCAAATGTCCAAGCCTTTTATGCCAAAGATCTAACTTAGAGATCTTATGTCCTCCATAAGGGAACAAGGCATGACCAACATTACCTTGAGTCTTCAATGTGAAGAGTCTTCCTTCTTTCTTCCCTAAAACAATTTGTTTATACCCATTGCTAGGGTCTTCCACAAAAACTCCATCATTAGTGAACCTTACTTTATAACCTTTTTCAACAACTTGCCCTACACTTATCAATTTTTTTGGAATTGTAGGAACATACAAGACCTTACTCAGAAGAGTACTTCCATCCTTGGCCTTCACTGATCCAATTGAATTCACATTCTGTTTTGTATTATCACCTGTTTGAACTACATGATTAGTTACCCTATTCTCCAAATCAGTCATCAAAGCTATATTACCATTCAGGTGATTGCTACACCCTGAGTCAATGTAGAAGACTCTTAGGTCTTCACTCTGTCTCTCACAAGTTGCATTCATGATTAAGGTTGAATCCTCCTTCTGATCTAAAGCATAATTGTAGTAGGTATTGTTGTAGGATTGACTTTGGAATCCTCTACATGCATTTCTTCCAAAGTAACCTCTACCTCTGAAATTACCTCTTTGATTGCTACCACCTCTTCCTCTTGAATTAAAGTTCTGACTATATCCTCCATTATTCTGATTATTATGCCAACAATCATGAGCTAAATGATTTTTCTTACCACAAATCCAACAAGCTTTGGCTCCATGTTTATTGCTTTTGCGCCTTCCTCTTCCTTTGCCACCTCCTCTTCCTCTTAGGAAGTTGGCTTGGCTAGTTGTACCTTCTTCTTCATTTAATTGTTGTTTGCCTTTGCTATTCTTCTTCTTATCCTTTGAATACATTGCTTGACTTGCACTCTTATCACCATCACCTTTGACATCCTGCTCAAAAGTTAGCATGTGTCCTAGCAACTAGTTTAAATCAGGAGTGAAATGATCTAGTGACAATATAGTAGACAGAATGAATGGCTTCTATTTCTCATCTCCTCTCAAACCTGTGAGGATTGGCCTTACCAATTTATCATCCTCAATATCTTCATCAACTGCTTCTAATGCATCTGCAATGTCCATCATCCTTGTTACATAATCAGAAATGGATTGAGAGGCCTTCATCTTGAATGTAGTGAACTCTGCCCATAAGGATGCCTTCCTTGACTTTGTAGTGTTTTGGAAATGCTCCTCCAAAGCATTCCATATATCACTTGCACTTTCAAGTCCTCTCATATGAGGTAGCAAGTAGTCATTGACTCTCATGTAGATAATGCTCCTTGCTTGAGCATCCTTCTTCATCCAATCTTCAAATGTGAGACTTCATCCCTAGTTGGAACACGAGGATCTCTGAATTGTGGTTTTTCTTCTTCACCTGTGGTGTAACCTATTAGGTCTTTGCTCATGAAATGAGCTTCCATCCTCATTGACCAAGCTGGATAGTTTTCTCTATCCAATTTCTCTATCTGAAGAGAATGTCCCATCCTTTCTTCACCTGTGTATTAAATTCTTCAAGATTTATGAGGAATAAGTGTACCCTTACTTAGAATGTAGTTCCTTTTGGACTTCCTGATTGCTTCAAGCCTCCTTCTCAAGCTTTCCCTTAAAGCTTTCACATTTTGAACCTTCAAATGTTAATTTCTATATGACTACAATAGTCAGGGTCCTCCTTTCTTCTATTTTGATGATTCCTACTCTCATGCCACTGATGGAGAGTGTTAATCTCCAAAAGAACAAGCTCTACTTGATGTTAGAACACTTCTATATCAAGAATAACCCAAAACCTTACTCAATTTTGGAAGATCGATTCCAAACTATCAAAATTTCTACTAACTGCGAACAGAGCCACTACTCAGAAAAGTCTGTTCCACATTACTCACTCATTGATTGACCAAATGTGTTACGTTTTCAATGAAACTTTGTACGAGGTGTCACCTAATGTTTTCTCACTAAGTTAAATCATCTCAAAAAAATCAGTAGAGCTTGATAAATGATTCAAACAATCCACCTATGTCTAAAATTATACTTCTCTACAGTCGACTTTGACACCTATAACTTTTAATGCATAGTTCTCTCAAACTACAACCCGTTTATTCAAATGCTTTTGGACTTAGGTAGCTTACCTTCCAAGCTAAAGAATGAGTGCTTGCTTGCTCAAAAATCTATACTACAAAAGGAGAACTAACCAAAACATTGGCATCAAATTTTGCACTTGTTGCAACTTCACTTCTTCACATTTACACATGTAAATGTTCCTACTCTCAATTCTCTCAGCCTGATCACAATTAAGATCTAAAAACTTGTACAGAGGTCGATCAATGATAGACTTAGACTTGTATGAAAGCATTTCACAAAAGACTAGACATAGAAGGAGTACTCAGTAAAAGATCGGGTGCAATTTTTCTTCTTCTCTGAAAATCTTTACATCTGAACGATGAGAGAGAGATTACTCACTTGTAAAGTGTCTAATGAGTATTACAACTTCTAATTCTTCTCATCTGATACTCTCTCATACTTTCCCTAATGTTTTACTTGTATATATATGCATATATGTACAAGCTCATGACCATACAAAAGGTATAAGTGAGCTAACTAAAAATTAATGTACATATGTATACAAGTCTTCATTTCCTGAACATACTCTATCTTCAATCTCAATTGTTGATCTTTTATTCATCCTTTGACTTCAAGTCTTTATCAAAAACATCAATTGGTGATTGACTTGCACCAACATTAATCTCGTGCATTTATGTTAAATCTGAGTTGAAAAGCTTGGTTTTTCTACATTTTCTTGAGTTTTTTGCTATCTCAAACCGAACTTGATCTAGAAAGGATGAAGTAAAGCAATACTTAAAAACCAAGGACAAAGTGAAACTGTGGGGTCTATCTATTGCTGGAGGTTTTTTAACGTCATAATTCTAGTACCCTTTGCTAGAATCAATTCTACATGAAAGCAAAATTAAATCGAGAAGTATTCTTGTGAAATTGTGCATTGTTCATTTTAGCATATGCTCCGACTTGAGTTAAGGGAAACATCTCTAAAATCCCATGGGTAAGAAAACAAGATTTTGATAGTTCTTACTGGGTATGAGTGCCATTTCACTAAAATTTCTACTATAGATCTATTTCTAAGAAATCTTTCCTTTCTCTCTAATATTATTTCAGGTTGAAGCTCCAAAGAGCCATCATCTTTCAGCTTATAATTGTCCTGCAAAACATGAGAAACATTAGATACATATCTTTTAAGTAAGCTAACACGAATTACAGGATGTACATTTAAATGTTTAGGTAATTCCAACATATAAGCAAGAGATCCAATCTTTTTCAAAATTTTAAAAGGACCTACATATCGAGAAGAAAGTCTATGATACTTCCCTAGCAACAAGTTAGATTGGTGAGGATTAACTTTAAGAAATACCATATCATGAATTTGAAATTCAAGTGTTCATCTCTTTAAATCATAGAATTTCTTTTGTCTTTTCTGAGCTTCTTTTATGTCTTTCTTAATTTTCCCAAGTTCTTTATCCATTTTATCAAGAATTTCTTTGGACACCTCTAGTTTATTTGGAAAAACCAAAAACGAAGGTGGAGTCAAACAATTATAACCATACGTAGCTTCAAACGGAGTCATTTTTATAGATGCATGCCATGCACTATTGTATGCAAACTCAACCAAGGGTAAATATTCACTCCAATTATCCTGCTTTTCATTTACATATATATGCAACATATCTTCAACTACCCTATTAACCCTCTTAGTTTCCCCATCAGTTTGTGGATGGAAAGCTGTACTCATACGAAGTTGAGTTCCAATCAATTCAAATGTTGCTCTCCAAAAGTTTGAGGTAAATCTAGAATCTCTATCAGGAATTATGCTTTTAGGCATTCCATGGAATCGAAAAATTTCTTTCACAAATATTCTTGCAACATTCAATGCAGTATCAATCTTTTTCATAGGAAAGAAATGTGCCATCTTGGTAAGCCAATCGACTACAAAAAATATGGTATCATGCTTACTTCTGGTCATAGGTAGCTTAGTGATAAAGTCAATAGAAATAGACTCCCACTTCTCATTTGGAACATCCAAAGGTTGAAGCACTCCAGGCATCCTCTTAAACTCAAATTTCACCTGTTGGCACTTCAAACATTCACTTACATAGTTTCTAATATCCTGCTTCATACATGGCCAAAAGTAAGAATACTTTGTTTTAACATAGGTCCTTGAATAACCTGGATGTGCAGAAAAAGGTGCATCATGACAATCATGCAATATTTTAAATTTTAATAGAGATTCAGAAGATATGCATGGCCAATTGTTACAATACAATGTTCCATTCTGCAAATGAAATTTTTCCTCATACATCGATCCCCTGTTTGCATTCAAAGAATTCAAAATAGGTGCGTAAGTAGGATCCTGTTTTATCTCTTCTTGAATTTGATTGAGAAAATTAGAATTTATTACAGAAACAAGATTACACAAAGGTCTCTCACTGAATGCATCAGAACCTTATTTTCCTTACCAGTCAGATACTTAATATCAAAATCATAGTCACTTAATAATTCAGTACAACGCTTCTCCCTGTTGTTAAGCAATGGTTTTGTGAAGATGTATTTTAGACTCCGATGATCTGTTTTCAATTCAAACCTAACCCCTAACATTAGATGTCTCCAATGCTTAACTGCATGCACAACAACAAGTATTTCTAAATCATGAGTAGGATAATTAAGTTGATGTTTTCTTAGTTTTCTGGACTCATATGCGACCACCTTGCCATCCTGTGAAAGAACACATCCTATGTGACTACCAATTGCATCACATGCAACCACAAAAGGCTTTCCGATTTCTGGTATTTTCAAAACACAATTCTCAAGGACTTTTTGTTTCAATGTTTCAAATGATTTTTGACAGGCATCACTCCATGCAAATCCTACATTCTTTTTAGTAAATCTTGTGAGGGGAGTAGCTATCTTAGAGAAATCCTTAATATGTGCTCTTTCATGTTGTGCCAACCTAAGAAAACTTCTAACATCCCTTATAGTCTTAGGAATCAGCCAATCAACTATTGTTTTTACTTTACCTTCATCTATAAGGATTCCTTCTTTTGATATTACTCTTCCTAGATACACAAGTTTATCCTTAGCAAAGAAACACTTACTTTTTTTTCGATACAATTTGTGTTCTCTAAGAGTTTGCAAAGTCTTCTTGAGATGTACTGCATGTTGAGAATCATCTTTAGAGTATAGAAATATATCATCAAGAAATACTAGGATGAATTCATCTAGGTTATCATGAAAAATATTATTCATCAAGCACATAAATGTGGCAGGAGCATTTGTTAATCCAAAAGGTAGAAACATAAACTCATAGTGACCATATCATGTTTGAAAAGCTCTCTTAGGAATATCCTCTATTTTGATTCTAATTTGGTGATATCCAGATGTTAAGTCAATCGTGGTGAATACAGTCGCTCCACTTAATTGACCTAATAAGTCATCTATGTGAGGGAATGGATACTTATTCTTAATTGTTCTTTTATTCAACCCTCTATAGTCAATGCATAATCTATAAGAGCCGTCTTTCTTCTTGGGAAATAAAACAGGTGCACCCCAAGGTGAGACACTCGGTCTTATCAAGCCTTTCTTCAGAAGATCATCTAATCGAATCTTAAGCTTCTTTAATTCATCGATGTTAAATCTATAGGGTGCTCTAGAATATTGTTCACTCCCTGGATATAGGTCAATGGCATGGTCAATCTCCCTAGGTGGAGGTATACCAAGCAACTCTTCTGGACATACATCTGCATATTCTTTCAAAAGATTTTCTACATAATTCGGAACACTTTCCTCATTATCTTCTTCATGCACGTTGTTTACATACACTATAAATGTTCTACAACCATCACGTATACCTTTAATTATCTGCATAGCAGAAATAAGGATATGTTAAGGGCTATAGGCATCACCTAGAATATGAATAGATTGATCAAATAGTGTATTATAGCTCAACCCTCAAGCCATGTAATATATACCCCTCAAAAATCTCCTCACCCTTTAACCCCATCACATCCAATCTCAACTTTTGTCCCTCAGAAGAAACCTATCACCCGCTCACTATTTCATCTCAAGTACATGGAAACTTCTAGAAAAGCACCTATCAGAAAGAGTAAATTCAAGGTTTTCAATATATCCTTTCATGTAGTGTAATCGTCCATTGGCCATCTCTATGGTTTGGTTATCTGCATATTTAGGGCTATCCCTAGGTTCTGTACCAATTTGAAAGATAGAAAACAATGGGTACTACTTGAATGGATTAAAATCTGATTTTATGCGTAGAAATCATACCCCGAATCATGATTACAGAAGCCTTTGGGGAAGAACTAACCACCATGCAACGTAAAGTAGAGTCAGGGCACTTACCTCCATCATCTGCTTCCTCAATAATTGTGCCCTCCTCGATGATATTTATTGCTTTTGATTGTGCAGGTCGAAAGACTGCCTTATTCGGGCACTCATATGTCCGATGCCCTTGCTCCCCACAACGAAAACACAGACCAAGTCTTTTTTCCCTCTCAATAAAATTAGTGTCTTGTTGCCAGTCGATTGGTTGACACCTCCTTTTATTTTCCACCTCAGGAGGATTCTTGCCTTGGTTATTTGAAGAAGGAGTTTTCTTTGAATTGTTCATGTTCATTGCAATAGGTCTTTGTGGCCTATGTCCTGTTGCAATGAATCTGCTTCTATTTGCCTTCAATAGATTGAATTTCTCCATCTTCTCAAAGTTCTCGGCCATCGCAACAACATCAAGAAAATCAATGCATCTAGATCCCTTGACTTGATAGCGAAGTTCCTCACGAAGACCTTCAATAAATTTACTCTTTAGAGTGTTACCACTAACCTCTAATGCATATTTATGAAGACGTAGGAACTTCTCTTTGTACTAATCAACAAATAAGCTATGCTTATCACTTTTGTATTGTCGGAAATTGTAAAACTCCATCTTCTTCCCCATATGGTAGTGTGGAGAACAATAGCATGTTTCAGCTTGTTCTCTAAATTCCTTCCATAGAACTCGACCAGCACGCGTTCGAGTCTGCATATACAACTTCCACCATAGCTTCGCGATCCCACGCACTTGTAGGATCCCAAATTTTGCCTTGGACTCTTCACTAAATTGTCGAACATTAAAGAAATCCTTCAGTTCTTCAATCCAAGCCTCAAGATCTTCGCCACTCTTCTTCTCACCATCAAAATCATTCAGCTTTACCTTCTTAAAGACTTGGTTAAGGGCTTTGAAGATGAAGACCAAGCAAAAATGTTTGGCTGGAGGGGGAGTTGTTGGTGCAAAGTCCAAGCCTATACATTTGGCTTGAAATTCATACACATATGAAGTTGTATAGAAACCATTGCTAGGCAGAATTTTATATTTACCTTTTGTAAAAGTCAATTCTTATTGACTTGAGAATATTTGTAATCACCTACCAAAATTCGTGGACTTTTTAGATAGAAAAGTAACTACTTCATTGAGGGAATATCTCCTAGAATGAAGGATCACTTTTAGAAGACCCAAAAGTTGAATTCAAATTCAAATTTTGAATACAACGCTTAAAAGTCATGGTGTGTAGCTTCATTATCTGAGCTCTCCATTGCCATTTTGCATGTGTGTAAGTCCTACATTATTGACTACACTACTCTCCATCATAAGGCTATGATTACCAAGCCTATGATCTTGTACAACATTTTTTATTTATACAATATATCTACATTGTTCATCTATGATCTCTCTGTTATAGTCATTCTTCACTGTTAACTTGTGCTGCTCATATCTCGGTAAATACCTTACCAAATTCAATGATCTATAGCTTGTTGGAATCAACTCAAAGTTATCTACAAGCTGAGAAATTTTGAAGCCAATACATTCAGCCAATTTGGAGAAAACTATGTCAAAGCTTTTCACTAGTCAAACTCTACAGAGGTCCTAAGAAATCGGGGGTAATGATTTATTTGCTAAATTGATTGCTCTGTGTATAGTGGATCATTTCAAGTGATTTCACTTGGAATCATTAGCTTACTAAACTAGTTAAATACCTCGAAAAGGAATTTTTCCAATTCCTACTATATTGGTAGCACTGAGCATTACAAGCAACAGGTGTGCGATAAAAAATAGAAGGTTTTCTTGAATCCTTCTATTTGGAAGTTGTCTATTTTGATTCAATCTTTTCATAATTAATTTCCAAAGTACATAGGAACTTATATAGTGTCATTAGGAAGCTAAGAGTGCCCACATATCATCTCTAAAGTTACAAAGGGCTGGTACTAAGCAGGATTTGGTAGTACCTACTCATTTCTTGGAGTGTCCATCCATCAATTCCAACATGAATGTGATTGTGATAGCTCCGGGGTGGTCAGGAGGTAGAAGCTTTGTCAAGAAACTATTTTCCAAAGCTATTGTAACCATTGATTCACATCTATAATATCAAAGTTCTCCCTTCTCTGCGTCATATTTGTTTCTACTCTTCCGCATCAGATTTTCTCTTACCTTGTGCAATCTCTGTGTTCTTCTTTCCTCTGTTATTTTTGAGTGATTGAAAGATTGTGATTGGGGATAGATTGTGATTGAGGAAATGCTACAAGTGGTATCAGAGCAGAATCAATCCTCGGGAATGATGGAAGGTCTAACACAAAAGATTCATGAACAAGACGAGCTTATTCAGAAGCTTCTTGGAGAATTGCACAAAGAACGAGGCAAAAAGCAACCAGAAGGAGCAACAAATTTTTTTGTGGAGCTGAATGATGAAATAGATGAAGGTGCGGGAACATCTAGTGTACCTCACAGAAAACAAAAACACAATTATGAAGATATGGAACCAGGTGAGTTAAATAGAATGCTTAGTAACTAGGGAAGTGTCATACCCATATCTGACTGGCTTCTTGCTCTCCCTTTCTGATCTTCTAATTGCTTGGTTGGAAGATTCAGGTATATCCTCTAATTTCTTCATTTTGTTTTTGCCTTTGGACTTCCATGCCTTGAACTCTTCAAGGTTGATGATGTCCTCATCATCTGAATTTGTGTCCCCATTCTGAGTAGGATTCTCCTTAGTGAGGCTTAGAAACTCCTCTTCCAAGTCATAAGGTAATTTTACTTTCCTACATTCATTCTTATATGAGAAGGAATATGCGCATAAGCTACACATCCAAAGATCCTGCAATGATCAAGTGAAGGTCTTCTACCATGCCATGCTTCATATGGGGTCATCCCATCAAGAGATTTGGATGGCAACCTGTTTACAAGATAAATGGCAGTAGATACACTCTCTGCCCATAAATAGTTAGGTAAATTTTTCTCCTTTAACATTGACCTAGCTGTTTCATGCTCTCAACAAACCATGGGGAGATCTAGTACAGAGAAGAAGAAACCAGAAAGGTATGGTTATCATACATCATTGGTCACTAAACATTCTACCTATCTAGCATAGGACATTAACGCTGAGGAGTCTCCATCTTATGAGGAGGTGAAGAGGAAACTAGAGTGGATGGTTGCCATGGAGGAAGAGATTGAAGCGTTGAAGGAAAATTATACTTGGGAGTTAGTACCCAAGACTTCATCTATGAAGATCATTGGACCTAGGTTGATATACAAGGTAAAGAAGAACTATGATGGAACCACCAACATGTATAAAGCAAGACTTGTGGCTAAAGGCTATGCGGAGGCATAGATTATGAAGAGACCTTCCCACTTGTGGCAAAGATGCCAACAATCAAAGTGCTTATGAGCATTGTAGCTTCTAAGATATGGAAGATTTACCAAATGGATTTGAAGAATGCATTTACAAATGGTTGGATATGTGAAGAGGTATATATGGCTCAACGTCCTAGGTTTTAAGATTAGCAAAGAAGATCCTTCAATCTTCATTAGAATGAATCAATATGAAGTCACATACCTTTGTGTATATGTGGATGATATGTTCCTTACAAGTAATGATGTTGAAGGCATTATGAGGATCAAGCTTCAAATGAAGGATGAATTAAAGATCACTGACCTAGGGCAACTCACATACTTCCAAGGTTTGGAAGAAGTATACATAGAGAAAGGTATGTATCTCACTCAAGGGAAATACATCAATGATATGCTTGATAAGTTCAACATGGAGAACTCCAAAGCTACAGATACACCCATGGAGATGAATTTGAAGCTAAGTGCTTATGAAGGAAAGCCACGTGAAGACATAATAAGTTATAGGTGTTAAGTGGGTAGTTCAAACTATGTCACATTGTCTAGAGTGGTCATTTGCTATATTGTAATTTTCTTGAGTCATTTTATCCATACTTCTAGAAAATCTCACATCAACGTAGATCAAAGGATACTCAAATACTTGAAGGAACCATGACTAAAGGTCCATACTATCCATATACATCTGATATATAAACATAAAAATCTTCTTTGATGTAGATTGGGCTCGATCTAATGATGATAGGAGACATACATATGTCAATCTCATTTTTGAAGGTACAAAAATTATCTCATGGTCTTCAAAGAAGAAACCTGCTATTGCACTCTCATCAACTAAAGCACAATATAGAAAATTAGCAAATGCAACTCAAGAAGCATTGTGGATCAAAGCCCTGTATAGAGATTTAGGTCTCAAGTCTTCTAATCCTCACATCTTTGGAGGTAACATTAGCTCACTTCATCTTGTAGCTAATCGAATCTATCATGCCAAGACCAAACATATAGAGATTCACTATCACTATGTCGGAAAAGAATATTACAAGTAAGGATATTGAATTTTCATATGTATCTACTCACCAATAATGTGCAGATATGATGATGAAGACATTGGATGGAGTAAAATTAAATAGGTTCAAAGCTATGATTGGACTATAAAAAAATATATAAGGAATAAACACCCAATATCTTAGGATTAAGAAGGATCTATTGGTGCATGGATCAAGCCTTAGTGCTTGACCAATGCCCATAAGACTTCTTTATAGCTGTTTTGTAAAAATCTATATTTAGTTCATCATAAGTCTTGAATATTTCAAAGGTGAAAGTTCAAATTTACCTCAATCAAAGATAAAAATAAGAGATGGAGAAAATCTTTGTACTATTCCCACACCTCTTCACACATGTACACATTAATTATTATACAGAATCTAGTTACATATGTATATATAGATTATGCATACACAAAAGCATGCATAATTACACACAATATCACTCAACACATGCAAATGACTCACACATATACTAAACTATGCACTTAAAAAGCAATACATACATAACGCAGACACATGTTATAGAGGACTCAACACACAAACTTTAACAAGCACTTCACAGATTTATAAATATGTATATACATGGAGTCACAATTTATTTTGCTTTGTTTTATAATATTTTTATTACTTTTTCTTCTTTTGTTCTTCAATTTTAGTTCTTATATCATTTTAACTTAGTGATTAGGGAATATTAGAATGCACATGATATAGATATACGTTTAAGCACACAGATACACTAATAATTACGTATCACATAGTACATTGAAAATTACATGGAAAATTCACTTTTCCTCTAAGAAGTCTCCTTTTCTTCAAGCATTCATATTTTCTTCAAGAAGTTGCATTTTCTCCTTGTCGCTTTTTTTTATAAGGGTCCGTGCTTGGGCAAGTTGCTTGATCAATTCGTGTTTTTTGTGCTAAGATTTTTTGAATACCTTTTGGAGAAAGTTGCCATTCGAGGGGCCGAAGATTTGCATTGGGTGTCTTTTGTGGGTGCCCTTTGAAGAATAGGATCATTCTCTGGGGTAGCGAAAGTTTATCCCAAATGCTCGATTCGGGCTCCCTAACATGGCATTGACGACCCCCTCCCTAGTGATTAGCAACCTCGCCCCAACCTTGGGGGTGACTAGTTACCTGGATCCTATTTTGGAGGGGGATCTTGTGTCACTCCTAGGGCTTTCAAGGGTGTTGAGCCTCCCTTGGTCTCTCTTAGTAGAGCTGCAATCCTGTCAAAGCAAGAAGAGCTCAAGAAAGTTTGTCTCATTGGACAAGTGTTTGGCCCTAGGCTGCCACTCCAAACTATGCACCAATGGATTTGAAAAGAGTGGTTCCCTCGTGGGTTGATTGTTAGCAAGTGTCAGTTGCTACTATCTAGTCATATGTTGCTAGTTCTTTGAGAATGAAGATATGGCATTCCAAGCCCTTCGTGTAGGAACCTGGCAACTCGAGCGGGTGACCCTCTATCTATTCAGATGTTCCCCCCATTTCATTCTCGAAAAATCAAAATCTCTCCACTACCCTCTCTTGGTCGAGCTCACTAACCTACCATACTTCTTGTACAACTTCGTGTGGGACATCGTTTCTCCAATCAGCAAGTTGTTGGCTTCGCGACAGGATGTTGGAGGTTTGATTTGCGAAGGTTCTAGGCACTCTTTCAATGCTCGGTGGCACCCTCAGATTTGCATCGAGACTGACCTCAAGTCACTGCTTCCTTCAAAGATAAAAGTGCGCTTGGGAAAAGGGTAGGTCTAGGAACAAGATGTTAATTACAAAAATCTACCTAACACATGTTTTTGGTGTGGCCAAGAAGGCCACAGGATCAAAGAGTGCCAGTTGAGCCAAAAACACAAACAAATACAAGAATGTCCAAAAAAACTCAAGGCAAAATCGGACCCTGAATCCCCTAGTGAACGAAGAGGAAGTTAAGCTACATGCAGCTCATTCTTGAGTTGCAATTTCCATGCCTTTGTATTGGTCTCATAAAATGTGACCAAAATTTTCCAAGCCTCTTTTGGAGTCTTGACATCCTGTATGTGCCCAATCATGCTATCTTATATGCTAACACATAGCCAATATATTACCCTTCATGCTCCTTGATTCCATTCCTTGTACGCTTTCAACTGGTCTGCAGTTCGATTCCTCTCTGGTAACTATGGAGCATTTATATTCTCTCCTTCTGTGCACTACCAGTAACCTTTCTCACCTTTCTCATTAGGAAATTCTTCTTGTCTAGCTTATCGCTCATAAGGTGACTCATTCCATCCAAATTTTCCATTTCTAGAGCAATTTACAACACCACAAAAACATGACAAGTGGTACTTTTCCTTGAACACTATTGCACTATGTGATGACAGTTTGATCTCAGAAAAACATAGTTTTTGTGTATCAACAATACAGGGAATCACTTGAAATTTGTGATCTAGAATATTTGATTGTTTTCGAATAGGATGCAAGTTGGAGTTTTGCAAATTGGGTTGGTTTTTCTATGGTCTACACCTTACCTACTAGAAACAAAGGTGAAGATGGTTTTGTAGCAATCTGAGGTTGTTTGTGAATCTCACTTTCTCCATGCCTTCTCGCATGCTCTTCATTATCAGCCTTCTCCATGAGCTCTCTACACCCACACTCGCTCCAATACTATGTCATAAGGAAGGAGATAAGGAAGAGACACTCTCACACTCAAGAGGAGAACACACATAGATTGAGGAAAGGAAGAATGATCTTCTTCTTCTTCTTCTTCTTCTTCTTCTTCTATTACATAAAAGGAATGTACAAGAATGACCTAAAACAACAATACAACGTGCAATATATAAAGAACAGTACATAAGGAAAATCATAATGTCCAAAATGCGTAGCTGGAAAGAAACAAATGTGCTATCACTCACGGTATATAAATTTGGTAAATCTCAATGAAGTATCCATGACATAATAGCATAACCACTATACGTGTTGGAGAAACGAAAAAGTGATATGTGTCATCTTGGATCATCACATGTTGAGGTTGATATCTCAAACAATTATACTGCCTCAAATTTATAGGAGTCCTCCACACTTCCCTTGTATCATATGATCATTAGAAATACACTTTACACTTCAACTATGTTGATTTATGAATCTCTATTTTTTGATATATGACATTGAGTATGTCTACCATGTTCTATAAGTCATTTCACTCTATGTGAGTCCTCACAATCCAATCCATTGATTGGATCACCTAGATAGGACTATGCTAAGAATAATAACAAATTTTCATAACTTTTGGATGCAAACAACATAAGTTATGATAATTTCTATATGATTGTTTTTGTGCATTAGCTACCTCCTAAAAAGTCGGGTTTATTCCTTAGACTTGTTAGATTCATTTCTTAGTTTAGATTCATGAAATAACTTGCTTTCATTAGCTTAGCACTTCAATTCAAGGTGTGTCTCCGGATAAGTGTTTCCACACTGAGAGCACTGAACAAAACTCAAAGTGCTTCTCTAACATAAATACCAAGTTTCTTAGATTTCTTGAAATCTAAACTTGTCTGTTTTGAAATAGAACTTCGAGATTGATTCCAAAGGATGTATATGCTCTACATGAATATTGTAGAAGCTTAAGAAGTATATTAAGTGTCTCTAAAGTTACTAGGGCAAGTTTTAAGTAGGCTTTTTCCATGACAATCTCATCTCTGTAAAATCTCCATCACCTCTTCACAATGCTATCAGAGAAAAGTTCAAGATTAGGCATTATGGTTGATGGATTCCCCTCATCCCATGAAAATCTAGATCAAAGTAACTACCTAGAATGGTCTCTAAGAATTGAGGAAGGAACTTATATGGATACATCTTAGAAGACGAGATGATGCCAATACTAAGAAGTACGGGCAAACCAAAAGAAGAGAAGCACAAAAGATTGAATGCATGGTGTTTAAAGGATACCTCCAAGATCATACATTCTCAACTCTATCTCTAATTTTGGTCTAGCTCATATGAGGAACTCTAAGAACTATCAAGAAACATGGAATGCTTTGGAATCCTTCTTCGCCTGCACCAAAGCCAAGAAAAAGCAAATAAGGATGGAGTTTACAATACTCAAGAATGTTAGTGTATCTTATCCAAGCCTAATGCTTGATCATTCATAAATGTAAAGCATTACTTATGCACACTCTCAATGAGAGACATAGAAATATGCTATAGTAAAACTTGAAAAGTTATTACCTTGAAAACAAAACGTATTTGAAAAGCTCGTGGCCATGTTACGCACAAATTACAAGCTCAATTAAGAGTGATTGATTAGATAGATGATTCTTCAACTTTAGGGGAACTTTTAGGTACAATCCCTCCAAGATTTGAATTCAAATATCACTATATAACATCTATGTGTAGTCGCAGATCAGAGCAGCACTTTGAGCAACATTCTAGAGAGTTTTTTATCTAGAACCAAGCCACAAGTGAAACACACGTTGTGCTTCTCCTTCTCAAGCTTCATATCCATTCATATCATGTAAAATATGTTCAATATAGATTGATTTTCAAGCTATACTTTGAAGTTGTTCTTATCTGTTGGTACAGGTTCACATTCTCATTTTTAGTCAACTTCAGTGAGTGACTTCTCTATGTATACTTGATCTTTTGTTGATCTTTAAATTGATATAGGTAATTGGATAAGTCTATTTTCATCATATCAAATTTTTATCATCATTTGTTCATTACTTTGTAAACTACATTCATTTGAAGCTTTCTAGGTATACTAGCAAGCTAACTCCTAAAATATCGAGATGATACCTATATGTTGCTAGATTGATTTCTTTCAATATGGTTCATCAAAAACCATCAAATTTGTTGATTTAGATTCATTATATATCTCATTAAAGTGTGGAAAAGATCTCGTTCAATTTTCAATAGGTTGTGAGCAATGAGTTAATTTCTAGAGTGCAATCCATCCCAAGATAACAAGTGTTTTGCTTCATTCATTTTGTATCAACTACTTTGTTTTGATGAATCAATTTGAGATTGATACTCCAAAAGCACAAGGATGGTTTATATGCATCCTTAGGAAGCACAAGGTGTCTACTTATCAGCTCTGAAGTTATCTTGGTAGGTGTCGAGCAGGTTTTGCAACAATAGGCACATCATTGGAGTCTATCACCCATCTTCCTTCATAGTGGTAAAAGAGCAAAGATAAATCAATATGGGAGATGGATTTCCTTCCACCATTGATAAATTGGATAGAAACAACTACTCAGCCTAGTCTTTGAGGATGGAGGTCTAACTTCCAAGGAGAAATATTTTTTGATATATATATCTGAAGATGAAGTCATGCTAACAATGAGAAGTAATAGACAACCATCACATGAAGAGCAAGAAATGCTTACAACTTGGTGCTCAAATGATGCACTAGCTAGGCCCTACATCTTAAACTCAATCTCTAATTTTCTCTTACTCATGTGAAAGGATGCAAGATCTCAAGAGAAACTTGGAAAGCATTTGCTTCCTTCTTCTCTTCAAACACCAAAGCAAGGAAGAACCAACTATGGAAAGAGTTTACTACCTTGAAGAAAAGTCCCAAGCAAAGCGTGACTGATTATGTCACCAAAATGAAGGAGATCTTTGATCAGTTAGGAAGCATTAAAGAGTTAATTGAAGAAGAGCAAATCATTAGGCAAATCGTCAATGGAATCAAGGCTGATGACAAGTCGGAATCTTTCAGAACTTCCATGGACCTATACATGAGCATGCAAGTGCCTGACCTTAACACTCTTATGGGCCAACTCTTCACACATGAAGCAAAGGTAAGCAGGAATGGTGAATCCTCAAGAGGTAATCCATCTTCTGCCTTACACACTGATAAAGCTAAATCTAAGGATAAGTCAAAGTCTAAGAAGAATGAAGATGAAGGTAGATCTTTCCAAGCCAACTTTATAGGTAGAGGAAAAGCTATATGAAGAGGTAGAGGAGAAAAGCAGGGCAAGGGGATATCCCAAGCATCTCAATCTTGTAACATTTGTGGTTACCCCAATCATACAACTGAGGAATGTTATAGGAACCCAAGAAATTCCAGAGGAAGAGGATTCAATAGAGGTGGCTATGGATCAAATAGAGGCAAGTAAAATGGAGGATACAAAAAAAACTACTTCAACAATAATAATCATCAAAGTGGATATAGAGGAAGAAAGGATTAAAACATCTACACTGAAGATCAAAGTCAAGAAGACTCACTACTTCTCATGAACCTATCATTGAAGCAGGGTAAGGATGATGATCATGTTTTCTATATTGACTTAGAGTGTGCAAATCATCTATCAGGAAATGTAGCATTGCCCTCTAATTTAGAAGATCTCAAAAATAAACATGAAGTGCAGACAGGTGATGATACAAGACATTCAGTGGAGAAAGTAGTTAATTTCAAGACATCACATGGCAACATGAATCTTCTAAGCAAGTCTTTGTATGTATCTACCATAACCAAAATTTGATAAGTGTTGGAAAAATTGTGGAGAAATGATTGCAGGTTAGGTTTACAAGGCATAGAGCATATGTGGAAGACCCCAAGCAAGGATTTAGAAGAATTGCCAAGGGAGAAAAGACAGGAAGACTCTTCACCTTTGAAGTGGAGGACACCAAGAACATAGCATTATTTGGCTAGGGATCTAAAACACTCATTGACTTGGAGGTATGTCACAAAAGGCTTGCTCACATTGGTGACAGAACTTTGAAACAAATTTTTAGGGATGTGTACTTGGATTGCCCAACATTAGAAAACAACATATGATATACAAGTGTGGAGCTTGTCAGTTTGGTAAAGCTCATAGACAACCCTTCAATAGGAAAGGCTATATGCATTAGGAATTATTGGATCTTATCCACATAGATGTGTGGGGTCCAAGCAAAGGAACTTCTATTTCAAGTTTAGAATATTATGTATCTTTTATTGATGATTGTAGCATGTGGAAAATTTTGTACTTTATGAAGAAAAAAGATGAAGTCTTCAATTGTTTCAGAATGTATCTTGCTCTTGTAGAAAATCAAACAGGTAGATGTCTCAAGAAGCTCAGATCAGATGGTGGTGGAGAATACTTCTCAATTGAATTTGATGCTTTTCTACAAGAAAGATGCATCAAAAGAAAGGTAACAACCAGATACACACCTAAACTCAATGGAGTAGTTGAAAGAAGGAACACGAAAATATTTGAGATAGCCATATCCATGCTCAATGAGAAGGATTTAATCAATTATCTTTGGATAGAGGCTATATCAAAAGCCACATACCTTGTAAATAGACTTCCATCAAAGTCTTTAGATGGCATGACTCCCTATGAGGTATGGAATGGAAGAAGGCCAAGTCTAGAGCATTGCAAAAAGCTTTGGATGTCTAGCTTATGCTCACATACCTTCTCAAATAAGAGGGAAATTGGATCCCAAACTAGAGAAGTGTATCTTCATTGGATATGATCAAAACCAAAAAGGATAGAGATTGTATAATCCCTCTAAAAATGGATTTTTAGTTAGTAGGGATGTAGTCTTTGATGATAATAAATCTTGGTTTGATGATGATAGGAAAGTGAAGCTACCCTATGACTTGGAAGAACACTTTCCATGTCTTCCAACAAAGGAACCAAAGCATCATGAAGATAGTGACTCTGAAGATTACTTGAGAGATTTAGAGAAATTGAAGCTATGGAGAACAAAGGGAAGGTTAAGGAGCAAGACTTAGCTCAAGGATCTGCAAGCTCTCACTAACCACTCAAAAAACAAACCCATGGCATAGACTACGAATAGAACTTCTCAGATATTGCTAAAATGCCTACCATTAGAGTACTTGTTAGCATTGCTACATCTAGGAACTAGAAGCTTTATCAACTAGATGTAAAGAATGCATTTCTCAATGGTTGGATTTTAGAGGATACTTATATGGCACAATCACCTGCTTATGAAGATGCACATCATCCAAATTATGTGTGCAAATTGAAGAAGGCTCTGTATGGTTTGAAGCAAGCTGCAAGAGCTTGGAATCACAGATTAGTTACCTACTTGTAGGACTAAGGATTCAAAGCTAGTAAAGCAGACACATCCTTATTCGTCGAGAGGAATGGATCAGAGGTTATATATCTCTCTATATATGTAGATGAAATTATAATTATAGCAAATTATGTCAATGGGATTAAAAAAATAAAGGCTAAAATGAAGGATGAATTCAAGATCAGTGATCTTGGACCTCTCACTTATTTTCTTGGACCTGAACTTGTCTATATAGATTTTGGTATCTACATCACTCAAAGGAAGTATGTACATGACATGCTTTCAAAATTTAAAATGGAGAATACTAAGTGTGTAGGTACACCCATGGAGTTAAATCGTAAGCTAAGTGCTTATGAGGGAGAACCTATTGAAGATATCACAAGCTATCAAAGCTTGGTAGGAAGCTTGAAGTATGCAACTCTCAAAAGGGTGGACATATTCTATAGTGTTTGCATACTTAGTCAATTTATGCACAAGCCAAGGAGGCCACACATGGATGTAGCCAAGAGAGTGCTCAAGTACTTGAAGCGCACCATCAATAAAGGGCTTTTCTACCCCTTCACCTCTGAAATTGATATCAAGCTTTATTGAGATGCAGATTGGGTTGGTTCAACGGATGGCAAGAAGAGTACTTCAAAATATTTGTCATTGGAAGGATCAAAACTAATTTCTTGGCCTTCAAAGAAGCAACGAAGGGTTGCTCTATCATCTACCAAAGTTGAATACAGAGGATTGGTGAATGCAACAGAAGACGTTATGTGGTTAAAATGCTTATACTCAGATTTGGGGCTACATACCTTAATTCCTCATATTTTCTGTGATAATACAAGTTCACTTCGCTTAGCATCTAATCCAGTTTACCGTTCTAGAACCAAGCATATTGAAGTCCATTATCATTATGTAAGAGAGAAGCTGATGAGCAAGCATATTCAGTTTTCCTATGTTTTCACTAATATTCAATGTGTAGATATGTTGACTAAGTCATTGGATGGTATCAAGCTAAACAGGTTCAAAGGCATGATTGGATTCCCAGAAATCAAGGAGGACTAAAGACTCAAGCATACTTCACTAAAGACTCAAGCATACTTCACTAAAGACTCAAGCATACTTCACTTGAGGGGGAGCTATTGGTGTATTTTGTCCAAGCCTAATGCTTGATCATTCATAAATGTAGTCCAAGCCTAATGCTTGATCATTCATAAATGTAAAGCATTACTAATGCACACTCTTAGCGAGAGAGACATAGATACATGCTCCTATAAATCTTGAAAAGTTATTACTTTGAAAAGAAAAAGTCTTTGAAGAAAATCGTGGCCATTTTAGGCATGAATTATGAGCTGAGTTAGGAGTCATTGATTAGCTAGATGATTCCTCATCTTTAAGGGAAATTTTACGTACAATCCCCACATATGTGTAGTCATGGATTAGAGCAGCGCTTTGAGCTACATTTTAGAGGAATTTTGATGAAGCACCAAGCCACAAGTGAAGCACACATTGTGTTCCTCCTTCTCAAGCTTGATGTCCATTCATATCATGTACAACATGTTTAATACAGATTGAATTTCAAGCTATACTTTGAAGTTGTTCTTATCTGTTGCTACAAGTTCATATTCTCATTTTTAGTCAACCTCAATGAGTGATTTCTCTATGTATACTTGATCTTTTGTTAAACTTTAAATTGGTATAGGTAATGTCATAAGTCTATTTTCATCATACCAATTTTCATCATCATTTTTTTTATAACTCTGTAAACTATATTCATTTGAAGGTGACTAGGTATACTAGCAAACTAACTCCTAAAATGTCGAGATGATACCTATATGTTTCTAGATTGATTTCTCTTAGTACAGTTCCTAGAACATCATCAAATTTGCTGCTTTAGACTCATTATCTATCTAGTTAAAAGTGTGCAAAAGATATCTATTCAATTTTCAACAGGCTATGATCTCTGAGTTAATTTGTAGAGTGCAATCCATCCCAAAATCCCAAGTTTTTTGCTTGATCCATTTTGTATCAACTAGTCTATTTTCATGAATCAATTTGAGATTGATACTCCAAAAGCACTAGGATGGTTTATATGCATCCTTAGCAAGCACAAGGTTTCTACTTACCATCTCTGAAGTTATCTTTGTAGGTGTAGAATAGGTTTGCGACAGCAAGCACATCTTTGGGGTGTATCACCCATCTTCCTTCACAAAGAAGATGGCCAAGAAATGTGTGATTGACTTTATGACAAAGATGAAGGACATTGGTGATAAACTTACAAGAATTGGAGAGATCATCGATGAAGAGTGACTTGTGAGGAAAGGCATCAATGGGATTAAAGCAGATGAAAAATGGGAATCTTTCACCACAGCCATGGACCTTTAGATGGACATGCTAGTACCTGGCTTCAACACACTTATGCATGCAACTTTTCACACATGAAGCAAGGTTTAGGAGAATGATGAGAATTAGATGAGAACAAAGGCAAGGACAACAAAGGAAAATGTAAGAAATCTAATAATGAAGGAAGTACCTCTCAAGCTAGTTTGCAAGAAGAGGTAGAAGGTCAATAGGAAGAGGCAAAGGAGGTTGACAAAGCAAGGGGAAAGCTCAAAGCTCATCACATTATTCCATATGCGATATCACATCACAAAGAATTGTTTCACAAACCCAAGGAATCAAAGAGGAAGAGGATACAACAAAGGATTTCATGGAAACTCAAGAGGAAGATTCAATAACTCTTATGGGTACCACAACAACTTATACACCGAAAAAAATCAAGAAAGATACAAAGGAAGGATAGAGTACAACAACTATATAGAGAATGAAGCTCAAGTGGATTCACTTCTACTTATGAACAGAACAATGAAGGATGGTAAGTCTAATGATCATGTACTCTACATCGATTATGGTTGCTCAAAATATGTGGGATGAAATGTAGTTATGCTCTTAGACTTAGAAGGTCCAAACAACAAACATGAAGTATTAATAGGAGATGGAACAAGACATCAAGTTGAGAAGATAGGTAATGTGAAGATATCTAATGGTAATATGAACCTACTAAGCAAAGTACTTTATGTGCCTACCCCCACAAAGTACCTTATCAATAGAGGTTAGATATTTTAGAAATGTTTGCAGGTGAGATTTACCAAGCATGGAGCATACGTTGAGGACCCATATCAAGGATTCAAGAAGATAAAAAAGGGACAGAAGACAAGTAGGTGCAAGAGAATGACAAACTCTGTATATATAGCTACTCAAATAAACGAGGACCACCAATATAATTAGAGTCGACAAGTGCATGTGCAATCTCCACCACTACTTTAGTACCTTCCACTAGAGCAAGTGGTTAGTGTACTCACCACTCGAGTTAAGCCTCCTTGGACTCAAGTTAACTCATGTTAACTTGAGGTAGAAGACTCTAGAGATCTTTGGGAAAAACTCTCTCCCCATGCTTGCCAGGGCGATTGGACCCAAGACCTCCTTCACAATCTTGAGACTTAACAACTGGGCTAAGTTGATCACTTATTTAAGAGTGGAGCACATCAACTTATGCTTACATCTAGTCTCAAAATCTTTGGCCGTACACGAGTGACCAAATGGTGTCGGATTTTAAATCTCTCTAAACTTGTTGGACCCTTAGATCATAGACTTACTTTATTACATTCATCCCCCTTGGGAAAGATTTTTATCCTAGAAAATAGAGCTATATATAGGAATCATAGGCAACCCCTGAGCCTCATGTTCTAAAAACCAGAAGAACATGTTTCATTTTTGTGGTCGGATCCCTGCCCAAATCATTCAAATCACCAACTTGCTTTGTAATTTGATGAACTAGTGAAAGTACAAAGTAGTGAATGAATAATAAAGATGAATCTAAAAACATCCCTACCTACTTCACTATTTATCAATGTGCGATCTAGGCACAAACATATGAAGTTTGAGTTGGGTGAACTTGGACGATTTTCTAAAACATTATCCTTCTTTCCAACTCTGAGGACAAAGTTCTTAAAGGGGGGAAGAATTGTAATAGGCCTCTTTTCTAGTGAAATAATTCATTTTGAACTTTCTGAATTTCATTATGGGGATAATGCTTAGAATGAATAATGAGGTCATTTTATGCATGTAGGAAAAATTTTGGGTAGACAAGTTTCATATTTTCTCTCTAGACCTTATTCCCATCATGTTTTCTAGTGGAATTTTGAAGGTCAAGATGAAAGAATTAAGGAAAACTCTGTATGATAGAAAAGCAGAGCAAGTATACATGTTTTAAGTACCTCGTTCAGGGGCCTACATTTAGTTCATTGTAAGAAAATGCCTTGATTTTACTCTCTCTCTAGAATTTTGAAACTTGAGGGGCTCAAAAGTGGCATTTGGAGATGGAATTGGATCTTGGATATCTCTAACACTATCGTACAGATCGCAAAATTGAATAAAAGTGTCTCTCACAAGCTTAAGCTAATTCCTCACCATTTTTGAGTTATAGGGCTTTCAAAAGTGCTATTTTCCAACACTTCAAAAAAAATGAGGGCTTATCTAATGCTATTCAAATCTGTGATTCTTATGCTCACATGTCAACATGTCTAATTATGGATATTTTCAAATATGTCTTTTTGGTGTTTTTCTCCTATTTTTTATAGGTACACTAAATAAAGAAAGCACACTATAATTGCATGGCTTTTTGCAAAAGTTTTGGAGAAACTCGACTTTTTCTAAATTTGGGATCATGGATCGCACACTTCTTTGGGAGGGCAACAATCAAACTCTGATATAGGGAGACCTGCGCATCAACATAGGGACACATAGAAATCTGAGAATTACCTTGTGATTGAGAGTGAGAGTGAGAGTGTGATTGAGAGTGCGAGTGTGAATGCGATTGTGATAGCTCGGGGGTGGTTGGGAGGTAGAGGCTTCATCAAGAAGCTATTGTCCAAAGCTATTCTAACCATTGATTCACATCTATAATATCAGAATTCTTCCTTCTCTGCATCATATTTGTTTCTACTCTTCTGCATCTGATTTTGTCTTACCTTGTGCAATCTCTACGTTCTTCTTTCCTATGTTATTTTTGAGTGATTGAAAGATTGTGATTGGGGATATATTGTGATTGAGGAAACACTACATAAAGCGATGATAGTTTCCAAGGGTTTTGCACAAACGTATGGAATCAACTTTGAGGAGTATTTGAGGCTTCTATCAAGGATGACTACAGTAAGTACTCTTATTGTAATTGCAACCTCAAAGACTTGTAATATCCACCAACAAGATGTGAAGAATGCTTTCTTGAAGAGTGACCTTGAAGAGACCATTTTCATGGAGAAGCCCAAAGGCTTTGAAAATCATAGGTATCCTCATCATGTGTATTGGTTGAACAAGGCTCTTTACGGTCTCAAACAAGCCCCAAAAGCATGAAACCAAAGGCTAGTGGAATACTTACCCAAATGTGACTACAAACAAAGTGATGTTGACTCCTCATTATAAATGAAACAAGGTGATCTTGTCATCTACATTTGCATTGATGTCGATGATGTTATTCTTATAAGAGACAATGAAGCAAAAATCATTAGTGTTTGAAGCAAGCATAAGTGCTTGGCTTAATCCACATTGTACTTCTCATATATCACGAATATAAATGAGCACTCATTTGAGGCTTATGTTTTGAAGATCTAAAAGGTTATAAACTTTATAAAATCTCAGTAAAATGTTAAAGGAATTGGAGATATCCTTGTGAGTTTATTAGGATATAAAAGCCAAAACTCTATTTGAATACAAAATTCAAAACCATCACATAGAAGTCAGGATCACTTTTAGGTTAAAGCCTCAACAACCATTTCACAAAAGTCTTTATATATAATATGATCAAACATCATGTGTACTAAGAGCTATTCAAGTAGATCATCATACTCACATTGTGTGAGAATAATAACAGGAGGAAGGAGGTAAAGAAGAGATCTCAGTCACACACTCTCACACTCAAAGAGGAGCACACATACACAGATTGAGGCAAGGAAGATTGATCTTCTTCTTCTTCTTCTATTACATAAAAGGAATGTACAAGAATACAACTAGTGCAATATATAAAGAACAGTACATAAGGAAAATGCTTATGTCCACAAATGAGTGAGCTGGCAAATAACATACGTGCTATCACTCTCGATAGATAAATCTAGTAAAGCTCAATGAAGTATCTCTGGCATATATCGATGTGACTGCTATACATGTCAGAGAAATGAAAAAGTGATACGTCATCTAGATCATCACATGTTGAGCTTGATATCTCAACTCTCCCCCTCAAGCTCAACATCGTGTCGTGTAATCAAAGCAGCTTATGAAACTTCTTCAACTTCTCAGCTCCAAGTGCTTTAGTGAAATCATCAGCAACTTTTTCATCTCTCCTCACATAAACAAGGTCAATATCACCTGCCCATACCTTTTCCTTGATGAAATGATAATGCACTTTCAGATGCTTTGTTCTAGCATGAAAAACAGGGTTTTGTGCTAACTGTATGCTACTAAGATTATCATAATAGATGGTAATAGGCTTTTGCACTTCCACACCTAAATATGCAAGTAGCATCTCTAACCATGATGCTTCACATGCTTCCATTGCAACACGTCTATACTCAGCCTTTGTACTCAACAAAGCAACAATGGGTTTCTTCTTGCTACTCCATGTAATAGCTGCACTTCAAAGTGAGAATAGAAAGATACTAATAGATCTTCTATTTGGAATACAACCGACCCAATCTACATCGGTGTATCCATGAACCTGCAAATCTACACCAACTTCATAAAACAATGCATAATCCAAAGTAGCACTCACATAACTTAGAGTGCACCTTAGAGCATCTAAACATGGCTTCCTAGAAACCTACATAAATTGACTTTCAAGTCCAACCGTGTACCTTTGATCAAGCCTTGTAATTGTGAGATATATCGAAATTCCCACAAATTTCTTCTACATAGTAGCATTTTCCAATCCATCACTTGATGTATTATCCAACTTCAAATTTTGATCTAATGGCATAAAAATTATGTCATTTTAAGTTTTTCGATTGGTTAGAGAAAAATTTAGAATAGTGAGCATATATCACTACTTGTGGACCTAGTGGAGGGTAGCCATCCTCCATTGTTGCACTAGGGTGTTAGAATCATCCCCCATCATGATCATCTATCTAAGGATGATCACCACTACACATATTTAATGAAACTTTAAGTTCATCAAATAAAAACTTCCAAAACTTTCCTGTGAATTTGGCATCCCTATCTGAAACTATGGATGTCGGTAACCCACACAATCTGAAGACATGCTGGATAAACAACTCTGCTACCTATGGAGCTTCTATCTTGTGTGGGTATGAAATGAGACATCTTGCTTAATCTGAATACCACAACTAGGATAGTCTCCCACTTCCTTTGGGTCCCCGATAACCCGACTATGAAGTCCATGGATACATTGTCCCAGTTATGATCTGGAATCTATAAAGGATGCAAAAGACCTAGTGTCTTTACTCTTTGTGCTTTGTTGAATTGACACATAAACCAATTTTGAACATAATTGTGGTCATCTCTAGCTAATCCAAGCCACCAAAATGTTCTTCTAACAAGTTGTATTGTCTTATCAATACCAGGATGTCCTACGCAAGGCATGTCATGGTTACCATGCATGACGTTTCTTCTCAAGTCCCAAGAATCTGTTATGCAAAGCTTTCCTTTCCATTTTACTATTCCATTCTCCTGTGAGAAATTGGAATATGGAACAGGCTTGTTTGCTCTGCTAGGGGAAGAAACAACTGAAACTATCCCATCTCCTATAATAGAGTCATCACTGATGGCTCTAATAATCTATAACAAATGTGGATCTTCCACCTATGTTTCCTTTATCTCTTGAAGCAATGAGCTTTCTAGAATTGTAAAGCTCATTTGATACATTATCCATGATAATGCATCATTTACAATATTATCTTTGCCTTTTCTATATAGGATTTCCATGTGAAACTCTTGCATTATCTCAACCCAATGAACCTATCTGCCTCGAAGATCTGGCTAACTACAAAAATACTTAAGTGTATGGTGATCTGTGTATTCCTTAAAGTCTACACCATAATGATAGCGTCTCCAAACTTTAAGTGCATGCACCTCTGCATACAACTCCTATTCATGCACTAGCCAATTGCATGGTGCATTACTCATTTTCTTGATTTCAAAAGCTATTGGCTTGCCATCTTGGCTCAAAACTACCCCTATGCCTATGCCACTAGCATCTATCTATAACTCAAAGGGTTTCTCTGGATCTACCACTTTGAGTATATGAGCTTCTAAAATGGCTTGTTTTAGAGTATCAAAACTATCTTGCTATTCTTGCTTCCATGCAAATGGAATTTTCCCTTGAAGCAAGTTCCTCATAGGCGTTGCTATCGATGAATATGAAGAGATGAATTTTTTATAAAAACCTTAAAGTCCTAGAAATGATCGTAACTGCCCGTCATCCCTAAGGAGTAGGCCAAGATAATATAACTGAAACCTTCTTGGGATCCATCTTTACCCCATTGACTGACAGCACATGCCCTAGATACTCCATCCTTATAAGAAACAACTTAGTCTTCTCTTGATTAACATACAACTCATTTCTTTTAAACATTCAATACTAACCTTCGATGATTCTCATGCTCATGCATAGTCCTACTATATACTAACAAATCATCCACAAAATCAACAACATATTTTCTAATAATTGGTCAAAAAATATCATTAGTTAACATCATAAATGTCATTGATGTAGTAGTTAAACCAAATGAGCATGACCAAATACTCATAATGACTAAAACATGTCATGAAAGCTATCTTATGTACATCATGATCTCTTACTCTAATTTGATGGTAATCACTTTTTAAATCTATTTTCCTAAATACAACGGCTCCACCTAGAGCATCTAAAAGATAATAAATCCTAGGCATGGGATATCTATGTCTAATAGTAATCTTATTGAGTGCTCGATATTCGATGCACGTCCTATAAGATCCACCTTTCTTCTTCACAAGAAGAATTGGTGTTGCAAAGGGTGCCCTTTCTGTAGGTACTCGCCCACGACCTTTTCAACTTCATTTTCACCTTGCAAAGTCATTCTAAATGGTGGCTGAGCAGTCAAACTTGCTCCCGGTACCAATTCGATTCTATGATCTATGTTCTTGCAAGGAGGCAAACCTGAAGGTAATTCTTTTAAGAATCAATCTTGGAACTCTGCTCCCAATATTTTTTGCAAAAGTGGGCAGCCAATGAATCCCTATTCTGAACTGTAGTGACTTTAGACTAAAACAAAATTTTTAATTGAGGGGCCATACTTTCACTTCTACGTACGCTATCGATTCACATACCTTCACATTTTGCCTTTTAATTCTTCAAATGTGCACCTAAGAGAGGGTTCACCTGAACCTTCCAAACACTTTAAAAGCACTTTGAACCTTAGAAGAAATTACAGGAAGACACTCTGCAACCTGCAACCTACATTCAACTTTCTACAAATATAACCTTTGTGAACAATTAATTTGCACTACATGTGCACCTTGACACTCGAACTTTGAATGCTTTGACTTTGCCCATGCTGACTTTGACCTTGAACATGTTGACTTTGATTGCTTTGACTTTGAGCCTTTGACTTTGACTATGGATGACTTTGACCAATATGACTTTTATGGGCGCAACAATTGCGGACCACCTAATGGGCTCTCCGTCTTGGAGAGCTACAACCAGAAATATGAGTGGAGATGAAACCATGATTCCTGTGCTCCAAAATCTTCAAAAGGACACTTGAGTAGCTACCAACTCCACCAGGAGTAGTAAAGAACAACACCGAAAAAGAACCCAAAGTGGAAATTTTGCATTGAAGAGCAAAGGATGGAGAATGGAGGGTAAAAGGAAGAGGGAAGGGGGGGGGGGGGCTGAGGGGGCTGAGAGGGATAGGGTATGGAGAGGTAATGATGGGGTTTGTCAGAAGGCTAAAGGGAGGTCAAGGAGTAGGGTTGTGGGCTCTAGAGAGGGTCAAAATGAGAAAATAATAAAGCTACAGAGGGTGCATATGGGAAAATATGAAACATATGGTAAAATAAAGTGAGAATAGACCATGTCGACCATGTGTATAATGAAAAACATGTGATCAAATTGCTCAAAACATGTGGGCTTTCACCAAAGTTCAGAGAAAAGTCGGCTTTTTGGAAAAACTAAGTGAAAACATGAATGTAGAGGTGCCAAAAGACATGAAAATGACCCCAAGTTTGAAAAAAATACCATCCAAGGTGCAATCCATAGCCAAAAACATTAGATCAAGGAAAATAAAAAATATATATAAAGTTTTTTTAATTAATTTGATTTATTTATGGATTTTTTTTAATTGAGGCCGTCCGTAGGGGTTGGGCAAAATAAAAATAAAAATAAAAATAATAAAAATAAAATAAAATCTAGATAAATAAAATAAAAATAATATTAAAAAGAAAAAATCCAGGTGAGCGAGCAGGGGGGGCAGCAAGGGGTAATATTAAATACATGAAAAAAAATTAAATAAAAGAAAAAAATGAAAAAAAGGGGGACCATGAGGGGGGATTAAAATTAAATGAATTAAAAAAATGAAAAAAGGGGGGTGGGGGGGCAAGGGGGATTAAAATTATATAAATAAAAAAATAGACAAAAGGGGGTGGGGGGCAAGGGGCAGGTAGGAGGGGGGCAAGGGGTTGGGGGGGGGGGGATAAAAATAAAGATAAAAAGAGAAAAAATAAATAAAAAATAAAAGAAAAGAAAATAAAAAAATGGGGGTAAGGAAATATGGAAAATAAAAGAAAAATAAAATAATTAAAAATAAATAAATAAATAAATAAAATGTGGGGGTAGGGGGAATAAGCAGAATAATAAAAAATAAAAAAAATAAAAATAAAAGATAAAAATAAAAAATTAAAATAAAAAGAAATAAGAAAACAAAATAAAAAATAAAATAAAAATTTTGGAGGGGCGAGGGAAAAATATAAAATAAAGTAAAATAATAGTATTGGGGCAAGGGGGGGCGCCGAGCGAGGGGGCGGGCGGGGGGAATGAGGGGGAGGGGGGGCGATCGGGGGGGCTTTTTTTTGGGGAAGTTCGAGGGGTGAGGGGGATTTTTTTTTAATAAATAAAGAAAAATATCCATAGGGGGGCTTTTTTCAAAATTTGATAAAAAATGCAATTAAAGTCCAAAAAAATAAAAAAATCCAAAGAAATCAGAAAAAAATCTCAAAAAAATTCCCTACATTTGTAGGCCACTTTCTCGCTCAAAACCACAAAGAGCTTCCTCATTTCCTTCATTTTCTTAAGAAAAATGACATTGAAAGAAATGAAAAAAATTCTAGAAAAGTTCTAAAAATGCTTTAAAAATTCCCAAAATTTTCCAAAAAAAATTCTTATGTAAGGGGTTGGGAAATGGCTTCTAAGTTGCATAAAACCTCAAGGAACAATTATTAAAAGAGATAAAAACTTACTAAAACTTAAGCAAAAAAGTGGAATGAGAAGGCTATGTACAACCTAGACAGATTTTGCAACTTCCAGGGGATTTAGAAAGCTTATATTGTGTCGATGAAAGGCCTTGAGCCATGATATGATGACCAAGAGAAACCCCTCCATAATCTCCAATTGTACTCCACTTCATTTGTTTTGTTTTCTTTTTGGGCATACTGACCATCTGATAGGGCCACCCTTAATCCTTCACTTGTATAATCCTCATAGCATAGTTCATCTTTTGTATCTTTTTTTCAGCAACTATGTGAATAAATCTACAAAATTCCATTTTTTTTCCATTCCAGCTTCTTCAGCCAATAGAATCCTCTATTTATAAAGATTTGCAGGCACTCCTTCCACCTCCTTGTAAAGCGCTGCACTTAATGCCATAAAAATTAACATAATAGATGATAGCCATACCAGTATCCATAACAAAGTGGCCACTCATATAGGATTTGAAGTAGCTTCATCACTATTGCACTTAAGGGTTGTCCTTTTTGTCTCTCTTCTATGGCCTTTGATTGAGACTAATTCACTCAAATTAGTAACCTAAATGGTGTCCTCTTTTTCTTCATAGGCTTCCTCTCTACTTGAGTTTGGAAAATTTACATAGCAAGAAGATTGGTCTTCTGCATGGAGCCAAGCCAACATGTTTTCTTCTTCATATAAATTTGCTTCTTCATATAGGTCTGCTTCTAGGTTGTCTAACAATTCTTCTTCCATACAAGTACTAATTTTTTGCATCATGCTGGTATATCTTTGGTTGTCTGGACCTTCTTCTAAAAATATCTATTGTAACTCTTTCCCCTCTTGCTTTACCCACATTGTGTCCTTATCCCAATCATGTAGTACATTGGCATGCCTTAACCAAGGTCTCCCAATTAATAGGGAAAAGCTTCCTTCTACCTGTGGCAGCCTTGAAACAACAAAATCCAAGTTAAAGATGGTACCTTGTATCTTGATTGGGACTCTAGGGACCACTCCCATAGGCCTTACTATGCTTTGGTCTGCTAGTGTTACAGTGAAGTTGGTAGGTCTTGAAGGGTGTAGTCCAATCTTTTTCATGGTATGTTGAGACATCAAGTTAATGCCAGAACCACCATCTACAATGACTCCTTGGAAGCCATGACTTTTGATACAGATTGTTAGCGGAGGGCTCTTATAATCTGTGAGGGGTGCTTCCCCTAAAATTTTATCTTTATAAATAACAGCAGCCTTTGCCACTAAACTTGTTGTGGAAGCCTCATCAATTATCTACAAGAGCTTTGACCTGAATTTCATATCCATCTTTATTAAATAAAAAATACTAACCTCCTTTTTCATGGACTTGAGTAGTCTTGAAGCTTTTGATTCCTTAAGAGCATGGGCTCCATTTGACTTATCAAACTCCCCATGCGCCCTCCTGAATGCATGTCCAATGGCATCACTAGTACCTATGAGATTTTTATTTTGCCTTGTATCTACATACGTGTTGGCTTTGTCATCAGGTGTCTCTTTGTCTTTGTTTAGCGCATCAATCCTTGATTCTTGACCTATTACCAATTGAGCCTTCCCCTTGCTTCTTGTCTGCACTGTAAAAGATTCAATTTCTTCTTACTACAATAGTCTGGTAGATGGTGATGACACATTGACTTGTTCCAAAACTTCTTCTTTGCTCACAGCAATCATTTGAATGTGTCGCTCAAGTGAAGATGCTTGGTTCTTAGGACAACAATTGGTATAATGGTCCCTAGCCTCTAGGCAATTCTTGCAAGGGAGGGCATTTTCTGGTAGAGTACACTTACTCTGGTAATGCCCATATTCCCCACATCTAAAATAGATAACTGGCCTCCTTGGCCCATTTCCAAAGTTATCCATATGTCTAGGGTTGTAATTGTTACCTAGATTAGGTGCAGCCATCATCACATTAGCTGGTGGTTGGGCTCCTCCTTGTTTCCAATATGTTGTTGCAGGCATACCTCTCGACTGACATTCTTGGGCCTCATGGCCAGGTTTTCTACATAGCTGGAAAGTTACGCTTAGAAGTTGACACTCACTTACCACATGACCTTTCTTGCTGCACATGGTGCACCATAGTGCACTTTTGATGCCACCTCCCTTGAGTTCCTACAACTCCTCTCGAAGTTGAGCGAGCTCTTATGCTTGGGCTTCCTCTTCCTTTTGTAACTTCAGTGCTTCTATTTCACACCTCAATTGAGTTACTGCGCTCTCCTCCTCTTTGTGTGGCTTATTCCTTTTTAAGCTCTCAAGCTCTTTCCTTAGCTGAATTACTAGGTCTTCAAGTTCTACAAGATATGATAAATTGGAAGAGCTTGCCCCATACTGCTATCTAATTTGCTCCAATCTTGTAGGTGTATTGAAAAATTCTTCTATTGTTGTTATCGGTAGAACCAACTCCTTTATTTTACATTGTGTTGATATGGAAAGTGGTTTAGCCAGCCACTTCTTGATTAAAGAAATCATGGGGAGGGTATGGTAGTTTGGTCATTAATGCCTTAGCTCTAGTAACAAATTATGGGAAGGTCTTCCTAGGACCTAGTCTTAAATTTTCTAATTCTTCAATAATGTTTTCAGTTGTGTTCCCTTGTTGGAAATGTGTCCTAAATACTTCCTTCATCAAATCCCATGTGGTGAAATGGTTGTCGGCAAATTGACTAAACCATTAGTCTTATAGCCCTTCTAATGTTGCAGGGAAAAGAATAAAAAATGCATCTTCTCTTCCCATCAGACCCCTTGCTTCACATAAAGCTAAGAATCTCCTAATGTGCTCATCTAGGTCTTCTTGTGCTAGCCCTCTGAAGGATGGAAATTTGATATTCAATCTAGAAAGTAAAGTTTCCAAATCTACCTGGGCTGCCATACTCTTTACTGATGATGTCCATGACGATGGGCTAGATGATCTTTGAATAACGTTGCTTCTTGTTGCTTTGCAAGGGACCCTCAAGCTTTGAGATCGAGTTGCGGTCATGAGTTGTTCATACTCCTCTTAGTTTAAGAGAATTCCAAAGGAAGAAAGATTACCTCTTAAGTCAGTACAGTACTGTCAATGCCCTTGAACTCTTCTACACTTTGCGATTTGCTTCTCCTATGCTCAAATATCCTTGTGGTCCCACCAAGCATGCCAAATTTTGTTGGGCGATTCTTGTGCAAGAAGGGATTTGAGTGTTTGTAGGAGAAGGGAGAAAGATAAGAAGAAAGATACAGACACTGAAAGCTTTTGTAGATTGATTATAAGGAGACAAGTACAATGATGATGTACAGTACAGTCCAAATGCTCTCTATGCAAAATCCCAAAGAGTGCACAATCAACAAAGTTACAAAATACCCAAGGTTCTTGGTGCTGCCGAGCTTCTCTGCACGAGACCTCCACCTTCTCTAAGAGCTTGCACTTGTGCATACCTTGCACTCGTGCTTCCAATATGGGAGGGATGGACGGCTTCTGTCGATGTGCACACAGCTTCAATGGGACCTTGTGACCTTTGATTGCATAGCTTAGTACTTCTCTACACACTTCTAAGTCACTCTTCTTGCATACCTTGCACTTCACTTCTCTACATCGCACACTCACTGTATGTCTCTTGCTCTTCTCTTAATGTAGACTATGCTCACCTTGCTTAGTCTAACGAAGAATAACTTCGTGCCTTGATTTGGGTGTCAGATCACATATGCTCCTAACTGCTAGAGTATCTTGGTGCTCACTTTGATGTCCCAAGATTGTCTCCAAAAGTGGGCAGCCAATAAATCCCTCTTTTGTCCTGTAGAGACTTTAGACTAAAACAAAATTTTTAATTGGGGGGCCATACTTTCACTTCTGCATACACTCCTGCTTTACATACCTTCACATTTTACCTTTTAATTCTTCAAATGTGCACCTAAGAGAGGGTTCACCTGAGCCTTCCAAACACTTTAAAAACACTTTGAACCTTAGAGAAATTACAGAAAGACCCTGCAACCTGCAACATGCATCCAACTTTTTGCAAATATAACCTTTGTGAACAATTAATTGTGCACTACCTGTGCGCCTTGACACCCGAAATTTGAATGCTTTGACTTTCCCATGTTGACTTTCACCTTGAACATGTTGAATTTGACCACTTTGACTTTGATCAATTGACTTTGACTATGGTTGACTTTGACCAATATGAATTTTATGGGCTCAACACATTGGTGAAAGCACAATGTCTAGCACAATTGGGATACTCATGGCCACTATGGGAGATGATAGTGGGGATGGGGAATCTCCAAAGTCCTTATCATTATCTCTCCTGGCCTGAGTGGGGTTTATGACTATGGCGACTGCTATCTTCTTTTTCTTAGGATAGTCCTTGAAAAGATGCTGACCTAAACACCCATAGCATAACCCCTTTTTCATTGCCTTCTCTTTCTTCTAAGGGGTAAGTATGGACTTATTATAAGCCCTCTCAACTAGAGCAGACACATTCGTTTTACCTCCTGCAACTGTCTTGATCACATGCACTTGCTTAGCCTCTCTACAAGGTTGTGCACTGATCAAGCTAGGAGTAGGTGTGTGGAAGGATTGACTAACTTTAGGCCATGAGGACCTCTAACCCTAGGAGCCTGTGCCCCTATGGCCATCCTCATAGAGTAAATCCATCTCCATGGCCTATGCCAAGGATTGACATCTCTCCTTCCTCATCAAAGGTCTAATAATTTCCCTAAGTCCAAAGATGAACGTTTGGACCTAGAGAAACTTAAGGATAGTATCGGGCACTTCAAGAAGCACCTCTTTGTACTTATCCACATACTCTTGATCTATCTAACTCTTTTGACTGATGAAGAACTAGGTTCCTAGTGCTCTAGATCTCTCATTAGGAGATACAAAATTATTGTAGAATAGGATCTTGAACTAATCCCAAGTTGTGGGCTCTTTCTTATCTTGTTCGATCTTGCGCCACCACCTATGGGTGATGTCCATAAGGTTATACATGTCTTGTTGAATCTTGTGGCTATTGTCCATGATATGACATAAGCAAAAGCACTTCTCCCACTTGTTGAGCCACTACTCAACAACATCACCAGTCCTAGCACTAGTTGAACCATGATATCTTGGCAGCCTAAGATCCTTAAGCTGCCATCTGGCCTCTCTCACTAGGATACTATCTCTAGGGACTTCTGGAGTTTTATGCTCATATGGAGCATTTGTTGACGACATGATTGCTCCTACTTCATCTACATTTGTATCCGCATGAGTGCATCTCCATTTTGTATCCAGGAGGCACTCCATCTCTAGTCTATTTCCATTTTATATTGTATTTCCTTTGTATTTGGGTACCTTGCCATGTGCTTCTACCAGTTGTATTCATTCTCCTTTCAAGAGACTTATCCCACATATGATGTACTTTTGAGAGCCCCTCCCAAATCTATATAAGGAGGGCCTCTCCCCTCATTTGTACTTGGTTAGAAGCTTGAGGAGCCTACTCCATGCTCTTGGCAAGCTCATTTCTAATCCACATGAGTTTACCCATTTCATGGTCTACTCATTTTGTGTCTCACACATTCTTTGTTTTGTGAGAGTACTTTACTTTTCATTTTGCTTCCGCGTTTGTACTCTCTACATGCTATCAGAGCGCTTGGTGGAGGTCTTGGTGGTGTGTTTGGCGGTGATTTTGGTGGTGGTTGTGCTTGAGCTTGGTGGTGTTGCTCTCCACTCATTTTGGAGAAGCATTTTGCCATCACTTTACTCTTTGAGGCTTCATTTTGCCTATTTGCCCACCCTCCCACCCATAGGGTACAATGACCAATCAAAGGCCTACTATCTATATGATATGGAAAACCACTCCATCACCATTTCGAAGGATGTGATCTTCAATGAAGCTTCCTCATATTCAAGAAAAGATTCTAGTACAAGTCTTAGTCCACCTATCCACACTTTAGAGGGGGACATAGTTTTTTCAAAGCAAACATCAAAAGCAAGTACTTCAAGTCATCCGAGAATATCTCAAAGACTTATTGACAAGAGATAACGAGAACAAAGTCATTATGTCAATTATGCCTAACTTGCGATAGCCTCACTATGTGATTACACGCAGGGTGTTTCGTAGCATACTCTAGGATGTGTGATCTATTTCAGTTTGTGAGAAGTGTTTTACTATGATTTAACAACCTATTTAAGATCAGTCTATGAATCTATTGTCGTTAAGTTTTTGTAGCTCTATACCTAGAAAGATCGTATTCATACGAATGATAGGCTAATGTTTCATTAGTTATACGATCTTTGGCAGACGACGAAGAGATAAAGGATAGAATACTTATATAAACTAAATATTGCTTGTGAACAGGGTTAATGGAATGGTAAGTACCACGACTATCTAAATGACTATTATAGGATTTTCTAAATTTGTCTTTTGACTTCATGCATTTAACGAAATAATTTCCAATTCACATTTACATAATTTTAAAGATTTTCTTTATTATCAAAAACAAAATTTTAATTTAGATGCATATTTTATCATTTTATTTAAAGTCGATTTATAAGTTTTTTTCAAAAAATTTGATGCCGCTTTCCATGATGTGCAGGTTGGCCCATCAGGATGATGTGCAAGTTTGGTGGGGGTAGATGTCAGAATGATTTCCACATTCAAATTAACATGCAAAAAAATAAAAAACATTTTTCTTTCAGGATGGTTAACTTTTATCTCTTTCAAATCTTTTTGATAAATTTCTTTCACTTGACTAATCTCTCTTTAGTACCTGCAGGTAGCAAAACCATGAAAATCTGGACTAATCAATGATCTCATCATCTAAATTCCTTATGTCTATGAAGTTTTATATAGTTGAATACAATCAAGCCTTATGAATAAGTATATAAGCATGCTTATGTGTGTGTGATGCATGGGTATGTGCCATATGTGTGCATGTGCATTGACGTGGGATCCATGAGTATGTGCCATATGTATGCATGTGCATTGATGTTAGATGCATGGGTAAGAATATATTGTAATGTTTATGGATCTGTATGCTTATGTTTATGTATGTATAATTGCATGTGAAGGTATGTGCCAATGCAAGTCTATGTGAGGATATGAAAATTTAAACAACTAAACATATGATCATATGTATTAGCATGGGATCAATGTATCTTATAGTTTATGTTTATGAAGGGATATGTGTGTTTTAACCCTAATAGGATCATCAAATATGCATTAAAATATATGGTTATATATTAATATATGATTCCATACCCTACGAATGTGTGCTATGAATGTGTATTTTTATAAGTTTTAACCTTAGTAAAATATAAATATATATGAATATGTGATATATATATATATATATATATATATATATATATATATATATATATATATATATATATATATATATATATATATATATATATATATATATATATATATATATATATATATATATATATATATATGTGTGTGTGTGTATATATAAGAGATAATATTTTAATATATAGCTTAATCCATATAATAGTGAGTAATCATAATGGATGATTTATTATATAATGAATCTATATATAGGCATAAGTAGTAAATACTTTAACTAATAAATAATATATTTAATTTAATAATATATTACTTTAGATTACTAATTAGTTAACCCTAATTTTTAATCTATGTAAATAACATGCTCTTATTTTTTGAATATAAGATTAATCAAAATATTTGGTTTAATATATAATGATTCTATGTATGGGAATAAGTTGTAAATAATTTAACTCATAATTAATATATTAATTTAATATATATATTAGTTAACTATTTAATAATTACGAATTTAACTATTTAATAATTATGTGTTTATGTGAGTGAAGAAAAGTGTGTGTATGTATTATCTAAGTGCATGTACATGATGACGTGTACGAATCTGTATGTATGTATATATATAGGTAAGGTGTTAGTATGTTTTTCCTAATGTCTTTTTATGTAGGTACGTCAACGTGGAGAAAGAAAGAGAGAGAGAGAGAGAGAGAGAGAGAGAGAGAGAGAGAGAGAGTTTCTACAGGTGATGGTGTGGATAGAGGAACAGAGAGAGAGAGGAAGAGAGAGAGAGAGAGAGAAAGAGAGAGAGAGAGAGAGAGAGAGAGAGAGAGAGATTCGACTGCTATAGGCTACTGAGTGCATTGTGCATAGAGAGAGAGAGAGGTAGAGAGAGAGAGAGAGAGAAATTATGCTCATCTTCCTATCCCGCCTGCTACGCATGACTTGAAGTTCGACACAGAGAGAGAGAGAGAGAGAGAGAGAGAGAGAGAGAGAGAGACAAAGAGAGAGAGAGAGAGAGAGAGAGAGAGAGAGAGAGAGAGAGAGAGAGAGAGAGAGAGAGAGAGAGAGAGAGAGAGAGAGAGAGAGAGAGAAGGGGAGAGAGAGAGAGAGAGAGATAGAGATACGAACAGAGAGAGAGAGAGAGAGAAAGAGAGAGAAAGAGAGAGAAAGAGAGAGAGAGAGAGAGAGAGAGAGAAAGATAGAGAGAAAGAGAGAGAGAGAGAGAGAGAGAGAGAGAGAGAGAGAGATAGAGAGAGATTATTAATTAATTTATGTCTTAGTTAATTATGTTATTGTATAGTTAAGTAATAGTTAATTAACTTTACAATAAATAACTATGTTTGTACTTTTAGTTATATGACTACACATGCATAGTGTAAGCATTTATATACATATCATATACATATATACATGAGTATGCATGTGAGCATAAGTATGCATGTGTGATGTTAATATTTATGCATAATGAAAAGTGCATGTGCATAGATGTATGTATACATAAGTATATGTATGAATATGAGTATGCATGTGCATGTGAAATGCATGTAAGCATGAATGAATGTAGATGCATGTGTGCATGAATGCATGTATGAATGTGTCTATGTAAGTTAATGCATGAGCATGAATAGTGTGATGCATGTATAATGCGTGATATTAGAAGCATGTGCATGTGTATTAATGAGTGTGCATGTATGTATAAGAATGATGAGAGTATGCTTGTGTGCATGAATGCATGTGTATGAGCATGTGCTTACATGTGCATAAATGCATGGTAGGCATGAATCTGAGTGTATTAAAAGTATGTGATAGTGTATGAGCATGCATATTAGAGCTAATGTTTGTGTGCATGCATATGAAATTGGTGTATGTGTATGAGTATGTATGTGAGTGTGTATTAACATATGCATAAGGGAGCTAGTTAGCATGTGTTAGCTGAGTATAAGTTTATGAATGTGTGTTAAGTTTATAAATGTGTGTTAGGTTAATGATTGTGTGTTAGCATAAAAGTACATGAGTTAGTATAAGTTTATGTATGGACGTTGTATTAGCTTATGATAGGATGCATGTATATGAGAATAAATTATTGTATATGCATGTGCATGAGTGCATCTAAGTGTGCATGTATGCATAAGAGTGATGAATGCATATATGTATGCATCTGTATGCAAAATATTAGGTGTATGCATGCATAAGAATACCTAATTAGATACATAAGCATGCATGAAGTGCATGTGTAAGTAAGATTAATGTATTAAAATGATGTATGTGTGGTATGATTTAATGCATGATATGAGAACTCATATGCATAATAGATAAATGTATGCATGTATATGCATGAAGTCCGATGCATGTGCAAATATATAAAAAAGTATGATAGCATATGTATGAATATAGAATTAAAGAATGCATGAGGATAAATGCAATGCATGATATATATATATATATATATATATATATATATATATATATATATATATATATATATATATATATATATATATATATATATATATATATATATATATATATATATATATATATATATATGTGTGTGTGTGTGTGTGTGTGTGTGATGTAGATATATAAATATGTGGTATTATGGATATATGACTTTATGAAAGTGAGTTAGCATAAGTTAGCATGCATATATGAATGTCTCATATGTCCCTACAAAACCCTTATGACCAGCCCATAACCTTTCATGCATATCCCTCATAACTTGCACCTATAAATTTCTTAAGCCTAACACTCTTTGTGGATTTCTCACCTTCCCTTTAGCATGCCGCCAAAGATATCCATCTTTCAAGAAGATGTTGAAAGACTTCTCCCTGATGTTCCGGAATCCACTTGCTCACTTGCTTGGAATAGGCTGAAATGTACTGAGATAATAACCTTCCATTCTCCCTCATAGTCTTTATCTTTTAATTGATCATACATAAAAGTAGATGTCTCATAATTAATTAAGTTTATGTGTCTATCCATTGCTTCTCTATCATCATCAAATTTTGCTCATGAGAGCATATCATCAACAGTATTATGCTTTCCACTAATATGTACAAAAGCTAGGTTAATAAACTTAATAAAAACAATCTATCTTAACACAGCAATATTAGGAGATGAACAGTTAGCAATCAATCCTATTAATGGAAGACAATCAATTTCAACAATTACATTAGCTCCAATAAAATATTCTTTATCCGTTTTCAAAGCAGTAAGTAATCCCCATAGCTCTCTTTTAATCTGAGGATAATTTCTTTGAGTATCATGCAAGATTTTTGGTCCAAAACGAACTGCATATCTTTGCTCTTTCTCATCATCTTGTCCAATGATGCAGCCTATACCAATAGGACTAGTGTCAACGGTCAGAATTACAGGCTTATTTCCTGAATAATCAATGCGTTTCAAGATTGGAGCATTGATAAGCAATTGCTTTAGTCGTCTCATAGTTTTAGTATGTTATTCAGTCCAATAGAATTTCTTTCTTTTTCTTAATAAATCATATAGTGGGTTCTCAACATGAGGAAAGTGAGGAATCCAAAAGACATAAAAGACACATGCTCCTTAGAATCTCCTAACTTCACTAACATTGTGACGCACCTCAAAAATTCTAATTATGGCATCAACGTTTGCTGGGTAAGGCCTATGACCATAATGCTCACATAAATGTCCAACAATTAGCACTTCACTAACACCAAAAGTGGATTTCTCTAGAGAGAAAGTCAGTCCAACCTCCTCAAACCTTTGAAAGATCTTTTCACAATCAGAAATGTGGATGGAGACAAACTTTCTACACCTAGATGAATCTAAAGTCTCATATTTTTCCTTTTCCACACATCCTTTTATTGGAATATCATCAATAAAAGGCATTGTCACTTTGGGGATAAAGTCATGTAAGACCAAGTTCATAACGTTCATCATGTGTGCCACATAATTGGTAAAGTACCTATATGTACTAGACCCAAAGGAGTTTTCATCATGGTTACATCTCTAATTTCAATAGCTAGTTGAAACTGATCATATCCTGAGTACATCTCTCCCATTGAATAGATGGCATGACTCACAAATGCTTCGGCAAACTCATCTACAATAGGACCCTTTCTTACATTTCTAATAGTGACTTTGTTAACAGGTTGCAAATCCTGTATAAAGTGCAGCTTCCCATTCTTTTTAGGCACTGTGTGTTGGTGCAAACGCCAAGCCTTCACACTTGGCTAGGCATTGAAGAAGCTGTGTGCAACTCTTTGAAGAATCACATGAACCATTGCTTATAAAACTAGAACATTTACTTCTTGTAAAAGATAAAGTTTTTGAGTTAATAAGTTCACATATCTCGTGGAGTTTGGAGAACTGAAAGCTACGAATCTCACTTGTTAAAGTCACTCTAAATTAGAGGATTACTTTTAGGTAGAGCATCTATTTGAATTTCAAAATTCAAACTTTGAAAAATGTCTATAAAAGAGACTTGTAGTCTCGCGGCCATTGTGCCCCCATTACTAAGCATATTGTAGATCATTTGATATAACTAAGAGGCTTATATTATAGCCTACTCTTATCATCATCATTGGGCATCATATTTGTGCGAATGATCATGTACAACATTGTCATATAATACACTATCTCATTGATCAAGTTTATCTTCTGCTCTACTATGTCTACTCAAAACAGTGTACTTGTAATGACCATATGGCAGTGCATTGTTATCCATTTTCCATGCTCTATAGCTTGTTGGAGCAAGGTCCAAGTGTACTTCAACCTCACAAATTTTTAAGGCATTTTTTATAGCCAATTGGGAGAAAAGCGCCTCGAATTAGTCATTGGTCATTCTCTACACATCTCCTAAAAAGTCGGGGGTAAGCTTCTACTTGCTAAAGACATTGCTCTGTGTATAATCAATCACTTTAAGTGATTCTACTTGGAAACATTAGCAATCTAAGCTAATTAAATACCCTGAGAAGGAATGTTTCTAATTGCTACTATAGTGTGAGTACTGAGCAAAACATCCAGCAGGTATCAAGACCAAAATAGTAAGTTTTTGGTATCTAGCTAGTTGCAAACTTATTTGTTTTGATCAAATGGTTTGAAGCATCATATCCAAAGTACATAGGCACTTATTTAGTGTCATTGGAAAGCTAAAGGGGCCTACAACACAACTATGAAGTGAGAGAGCGCATGTACAAAGCACGAATTAGCAGTACCAACTCATTTCTTGAAGTGCCCATCCATCTTTCCCAATAGTGGTATCAGAGCAACTTGAGGTAAAATGGGAGATGGTTTCCCTTCTTTTATAGATAAATTGGACAGGAAAAACAACCAAGCATGTTCCTTGAGGATGAAGACATACTTACAAGGAAGGAGTCTCTATGGACACATATCAGGAGATGAGGAGATGCCCATTTTCAGAAGCAAAGGACAACCTACAAGAGAGGAGCTTGAAAGAATCAACTCATGGTGTGCCAAAGATGCATTAGGAAGGTCATATCTACTTTACTCTATCTCTGACTTCCTTCTTCCACACATTAGGAACTATAAAACATCCCAAGAGACTTGGGATACATTGTCTTCATACTTTTCTTCCAATACAAGAGCTAGGAAGAACCAATTGTGGATTGAGTTTACCACTCAAAGGAAGCAACCCAAGCAAAGTGTTTCAGAATATGTGACAAAAGTCAAGGATGTGGCTGACCAATTGGGAAGCATAGGAGAGAAGATTGAAGAAGAGCAAATTGTGAGACAATTAATCAATGGTATCAAGGTAGATGACAAATGGAAAGCTTCACAACTACTATGGACTTATACATGGACATGCCGATTCCAGATCTTACCCATGAGGCCAAGGTCAAGAAAAATGGAGATTCATCAAGAGGTAACAACTCTTCTACCCTATACACAGATAAAGGAAAGTCTAAAGAGAAAGGGAAAAGCAAAAAGGGTTGAAGATGAAGGTACTACTTCTCAAGCTAACTATGCAGGAAGAGGTAGGAACTCAAGAGGTAGGGGCAGAGGAGGTATGCAAGGTAGGGTGAGACTCTTCAATTCTTCCCCATGCAACATATCTGGATTGTCTAATCACAATACAGATGAGTGCTATAGGAACTACAAGAATCAAAGATGAAGAGGATATCAAAGAGGTGGCTACACACAATCAAGAGGAAGGTTCAACCATAATCCAGGCTACAACAACAACTACAACAACAATTACAATAACAACTACCAAAGAGGATACAAATCAAGAAAGAACTATAAAAATTACACAGAGGATCAAGAGGATTCTCTTCTGATTATGAACATGACTTCAAAGCAAGGTATGAATGATGAACACCTCTTCTATATTGACTCAAGATGTTCAAACCATGTGGCAGGAAATGTAGCTCTTCTCTTTGATCTTAATGAACCCAAGGGAAAGCACCAAGTGCAAACAGGTGATGACACCAAGCATTCAGTGGTCAAGGTAGGAAATGTCAAAACCTCTTATGGGAATAGAAATCTGTTGAGCATGGTTGCAAGTTAGGTTCAACAAATATGGAGCATTTGTGGAAGATCCCCAACATGGATTCAAGAGAATTGCCAAGGGAGAAAAGACAGGTAGATTATTTACATTTGAACTTGAAGATAGTAGGAATATTGCACTTTATAATTACAAAGATCAAACATCATCAGAGCTTGAGATTTGGCATAAAAGATTAGGGCACATTGGTGAGAGAACCTTAAAGCAAATATGTAGAGATCAATGTGTGCTTGGGATACCTAATGTATCCAAGCAACACATGATCTATAAATGTGGTGCATGTCAGCTAGGTAAATCACACATGTTACCCTTCTCAAAGAAAGGCTACATGCATGAAGATTACTTGGAACTTGTCCACACTAATGTGTGGGGACCAATCAAGGATAATTCAATTTTTGGCTCAAGGTATTATGTGTCTTTCATTGATGATTTGAGTAGGTGGACTATCTTGTATTTTGTGAAGCACAAAGATGAAGTGTTCAGTTTCTTTAAGAAGTATCTTGCACTTGTGAAAAACCAAATAGGAAGAAGCCTAAAGAGACTAAGGTCAGATGGAGGAGGTGAGTACTTCTCAAATGAATTTGTTGCATTGTTGCAGGATAGAGGAATCAAAAGGGAAATTACAACAAGGTATACCCCTGAGCAAAATGGGGTGGCAAAGAGGAGAAATAGGTTGATTGTTGAAACACCTAGGTCAATGCTAAATGAAAAAATGTTACCAAATTATTTGTGGGCAGAAAGTGTATCTACTTCCACTTATCTTATTAACAGGTTGCAATTCAAATCCCTTGATGGGATGACCCCATATGAAGCATGGGATGGTAGGAGACCATCACTTGATCATTGCAGGATCTTTGGATGTGTTGCATATGTGCATGTTCCATCTCAGATAAGAGGTAAGCTAGACCCTAAGGCAGAGAAGAGCATCTTCATAGGGTATGATTTAAATAAAAAAGGATACACGTTTAATAATCCATCCAACAAGGGATTTATGGTCAGTAGAGATGTTGTGTTTGATGAGAATGACTCTTGATTTGAAAGTGAATGTAGGAAGGTTATGTTGCCATATGAATTGGAAGAGGAGTTTCCAAGCCTCACCAAAAAGGAGCCAAACTAGATTGAAGACATCAATCAGATGATGAGTACATCATCAACCTAGAAGAATTCAAGGCATGGAAATAAAAAGGCAAGGTCAAGATGAAGAGGTTGGAGGACATATCTGAATCATCCAACCAAGAAATTAGAAGATCACAAAGGGAGAGCAAGAAGCCAATCAGATATGGGTATGACACTTCTTTAGTTACCAAACATTCCATTTATCTTGCTAAAGATTTATCACTTGAAGAGCCATCATCATATGAAGAAGCAAAGACCAAGGCACGATGGAAGGAAGCTATGGATGAAGAAATAGAAGCACTCAAGGAGAATGATACTTGGGAGCTAGTGCCAAAGAAGGAATCAATGAAGGTAATTGGTTCTAGATGGATTTACAAAATCAAGAGAAAGCCAGATGGATCCATAAACAGGTATAAAGCTAGACTTGTGGCTATCTCTAGAATATAACACTTGTCGCTGAATGATCATGAAATTTTGTGAACCCAAAAATATTTCGTATCTTCAAAAATCAATTCCTTCTTGGAAATTTGAGAATATGCTTTGTGTAGTGTGCCAAAATATCTTCTTTTGCATCAAACCAAAAATTGTACATTGAATATGAGACTCTTCATCACTTTAGCGGCACTTTTAGAGAATATTGTATTAAAAAAAGAATTTCTTTATAGGGTTAAAAGAGACAGCAATGTTATATTCTTGTACACGTGGAAAGACTCTATTTGTCAATTTCCTTAATCTCTCATTAGCAAACATCCCTTTTTTGGCCGTTTTTTGCCCTAATGTGTTGAATGCCTTCAAAAGCTCTCTTTCATACATTTGTTGAGAGTTGAAAACCTACCTTGGTTCTTGCCATACTTCCATGCAAGAACATTTGTCTTCCCTCCTCACTTTACAACATACAACTTAGCATCAAAGAACATATTTTGAAACCTATATCCAACAGATACTATCTATCTACTCATACGATGCTCTAGGGGCTTGCTTAGCCCATACAAATGCCTTCTTCGACTTTCAGACATTGTTCTTTAAATGGGGTGTCTCAAACATTTGTGGCTAAGACACATACACCTCCTGCTTGAGGTCTCCATTCACAGATGTTGATTTGACATCCATGTGATAAATGGCCATTTTTATGCACAATCAAAGCTAGTACTACTAAGATAGTAGTCATCCTTGTAGTCAAGGGAAATGAATCGCAAAAGTCAATTTCTTCAACTTGTGAGTAGATATATGCAAGAATTCTTGCCTTTCAACCTTGTATCTTAGATTTTAGAACTATTTGGTGCTAATGATCTTGCAATTAACACTTTGATCGACTAGATCCCAAGTTCCACTCTTCATGATATTTCCATATTTTGTTTGTGTGATAGCCCCCCAATTTGGATCATGGAGTGGCTCTTCAACATTGGTTGTTTTGTTTGCTTGTTCTTGAATGTGTTGAATCATCAAGGCTCTATTTCAAATATGGGCGCTTCCTCCTCTTTCCTCCTGTATTCTATGTGACTATCTTATTCCATCTACAACATGTTCTAGTGACTGTGGAATGGATTTTGTAGAATCATAGAGCTACCTCACCCCACATGGAAACTCTGTGTGGAAGGAATAACTTTGTTTTCCTCCTCCACTACATGTTGCTGCTCCTCTTTAAGCACCACAGCAAGACTTGTAATGATCTTCTTAGCATCAAGATCATAAGGATTATAAGAATTTGTATCCTCATTGTACCCTAACATGATACATTTGATGCTTTTTGGTTTAAACTTGTGTCTCTTCCTATCTAGAACTTGCACATAATGTTCACTCCCAGATACTTTCAAATGGGAAACAAATGGATTTCCATAAGAGTACGCCTCTTGCTGAATATTTCCATCAAGTGCCTTTGGTGTAGCTTGGATTGAAGACATAGACAATAGTCTTGACAGTGTATGCCCAAAACTGATTTCAAAAAAGCTTTCTCATCAACATGCACCTTGCCGTTTCTATGACTGTTGGATTTTGATGGTTTGCAAGATCCTTTTGTTAATTAAGGGCTATGTGCCACTTTGACTTGATGCTTGATTGCTTTACTTTTGTAGAAATCTTGACTTTGTTGATGTAAACTCACCACCACCATCTGTCTTGAATATGTTCATCTTTTTCGTTGCTCATTGTCAAGAAGCTAAAGACATTTTCTAAACTTACCAAAAGCTTGAGCCTTATTGCAAAGGAGCTACATCCACATCTTCATGGTTTAATCAATGATGAGTAACATGAATTAGGAAGATCCACCCAAGACCTATGTAGGCATTTTTTGCACCAATCAACATGCACCAACTCTAAAGGATAGCTTGCTATTGTGTTGCTTTCTTGTGGAAATGCATTCCTCTATTGCTTGGCCATCATGCAAGCTACACATGGTTCCTTTATTTGTGCAATCGATTGTGGTTGTGCAACCATACCCATCTGGTTTATCTCCTTTACTACATGGTATCCCACATGACTAAATCTCTCATGCCATAAATTACTTGTGCCCACACTTGTAGTGTTTGTAAAAGTAAACAATGCATATATGTGCTTCCTCCTTACACCAATCCCAACATTGTTTTTACTACTGTCCATAGTCTTAGCTCTTGTCTTACAAAAAAAATACTTCATGACCTTGATCAATTATAGAAGCTCATAGAAGTAGATTTTGTTTGATTTGTGGAACACACAACAGATTTTGAAGATTTTTGATATCCCATCAAAATAAATGAAAAAAACAATACCCTAGACCTTTGTAGGACATCTTTCATTATACCCTACCTTTATTGTGATGGATTCCTTTAGAGGTTGTGAGGAACTCCTAAGGTCTTCTTTGGTCCTCATCTAATGAGAGGCACCACTATCCAACACCCATGAGTCATGTGTTTCTCAATCTTCACCCGAGGAGCATGCATCCTCTATCTTAATGACTCACTCAAGATTTGTTTTCTATAGTGTTGGCGGACTCCTTTCCCTTTCCACCTTTTGAAGAGCCATTCGTCTCTTTTTGAAAGACTCTTCCTTGAACTTAATTTTTTTGTTGCTCTTTTTGTCTCCATATTTTGAAGAGCTTGATTTGCATCCTTTGGAATTTCTTGTGAATGTAACATATCCTTTGTTGCTACCACTCCTTGCCTTGCATTGCATCTCCTCATCCATGATTAAGGCACTAAATTCTTTTGAAATTAGAGGTTGAGGTCTGATTTGAGTATTAAGAGTAGTTGATAAACCATCAAACTTTGGTAGATTCATTGAAGATAGCATTGAGCTATCAAGAGCGAGTCGTAACAAATGAGAACTATGTCAATAAAAGAGAAATACCTCATAAAAATCAAGAAATTGCCTCATATGTTCAAAAACCCTTTATACCTATATACATATATTTCAAAATTCAAGTGAAAACATGTGATTTTTGGACTTTTTTGTCTTTTATAAAAACTTAGGAGCTAAAAATGTGCCCTAGATTTTGATCTATTCAACATTGAGATCTCCAGAATCTATATGAGAAATATAGTAGTAATTAGAAATTGTATACAAAGGATAAAGATGGCACATGTATTCGATGGAGGATCTCGGATAGTGAATCCAAAATGCTATAGAAGGTGGTATCACTATGCGAACTACTGTGGAGCATTTGTATAAGCACCAAAAATTTCATATATTTATAGATCAGGTCACAACTTTCTTGATCTATGTCTACACCTCCCTCATCAGATGCATTTGATTTAGTCAGAGACTAGCTCTATTTTTCTTCTTCTATATCAACAAGAGCTCTATCCTCATCCAAGTACATACCAAATTTTGTAGGATCATGCACAGAACTTCTTGTTTGCCTATGATTAGCTGTTTCACATAGATCTAGAAGATTTTGCTTTATTATATTGATTCCATCAAGTGCCCTATATGTTTCAAGGAAAAATGGTAAAAAAGAATTATCTATGCTATCTAGAGTGGATGTACTTCGAATATTGTTTTTTTTTCTTGCGCATCTTTTTCTGTTGTCACATACCATTTCTAAGTTATACTTACCTATGAATGTATTAATAGTTTTAGTATAATACCAATGGACTATTAAAGCCTCTATTCTTTGTCGATCACTGATATCTCTAATTACCTCTAAAAGGTTTGCAATCCAAAATGTTCAAGTGGCCTCATTACCATCAGCAAGAACTATAAGAAGTGTTCCAACATTTATTTCTTTCAAATTTCCATGCCATCATGCCTCAACTTTTTTTTTCGTTCTTGGGCCTACATAAATATTTCCTTCTGGTGGATGTATAAAGCTTTGACGTGTATTTGCATTACAGGCTTGGTCCACATTCATTGATCTTTGTGTGCTAAAATCCCATGTGAATGGAATATCAATTTTCCTTAATCTCTTCTTGATGGTTAAAAAATGCATCCCACCAAGATACAACCTAATCCCCAACATGTTTTTTCAAATGCTCAATTTGTCTCTTCTTTTCAAAGTACATGGATCCACCTTTTACTTTCCTCAACCACATTTCCACATCTTTCCAAATTTCATTTATCTTCACATGGTGTTTGTTCTGCACCATACATAAACAAATTAGGTACATGCAATAAAATCAACACCCATCTTTAGGATGCTTCCTAGGAGAACATGAATAATGCTTTGCAAATAAAAGATTTATGTCATCACTCATCAAGAATACATGGTTGAAATTAATATTGTGCAATGGAGCCGAAACCTTAGCATTGTTATCAAGATCTGTTGAGCAAAACTGCTTAAAATCATAAATCAATGTAAGATATTGAACTTAAGGTTTCAATGAATAAGCTTCATATAAAAACATAGATATTATTGGAAGATTAAAAGCATTATGGCATGCCAAACTCTTAGAGAAGGTACTAAAGATTTGATCAATGTGATCATGAGTTGGCCCAACCAAAAGGAAATTTACCTTAACCTTTTGAAACACTTGTATATCAGCAAGCATGCATAAATATCCAAAGATGGTAGAACTCTCTTGCAATATTATCAAGCTACAAATATAGAGTTGGTAGCAAAAGACCCTCTCATGATTGCAAAACTTTATGAGTCACAGTAATTAAAAGGTTTGGATCATTATCCACATTAGGATATGTGAAGAAAATCTTATAATTTACGGTTCCATTGTATACCAAAGCACCAACGAAATGCATTTGCACAAAGATTTCATCTCCAATGTCCTTAGGAATGTGATAAAAATGGGGCAGACATGTTTCCTTTTGATCCATACCATCAATCAAAAAACACATATAACGCTCTAGATTTTTGAGTGATTTACTTCAATGATGACTTTCCCTCTTTCTTTCTAAAGCTTGACGTTCACAATGGTCCTTTAGAAGGCGTATAAAATTATCTTTTTCTTGTGGTGTTATATGCCCATTTTTCATGTTTCTCAAAGTGGTGGAAATTTGGCATTCATTCATTCTAACTTTACAAGGAATACTCACAATGTTAAACTCTTGCTTTTACAAACAAGTAAAATGTGGATACAGCACATACTTCTCCTTTTTTTCTTTCCATAGCTTCTCTATAGACTTTATATACTTCTTGATGAGTAAAGTTATCTAACAAGTGTAAGCTTCCAATTGTAGGCATAATTCACAATGCAAACTAAAATGATTCATCATCCAACTCATTTCATGATGACTACTAGATCCTTTGGTCGCAACTTTATAATATGTCTCAAAAATGATATCTCCACAAATAAGCCATTGCTGAATCTTATCTATTCTCAGATTCCCCATGCCCATTGCAATTTTAAATGCAGCCCTACATACCTTGAATAAAGTAATATTCAAAAGAAACATGTGTTAGTGACATTTTATCAATCACTTGGATGTGAGCACAAAGGTATATATCATTGGTCTCACTATAGAAATGGAAGAATTTCTCTTTTACCTGCTTTAGTTTCTTCATCCCTAATTTATACAAACATTTGAAACCAATTTGAAACCAATTTGAAACCACAACAATGTTTCACAATGTCCAATCCTACTTGTCTATGTGAAGTGAGGAATTGAAATCTTCTTTGAACTACTTCATGAGCCCTTTGCTTAAAACACACATTGAACATGATTTGTATATGCGCTCTCTCTCTCTCTCTCTCTCTCCCCCCAATCGATGGATCGGGCTGAGAACTCTTGCATTCAGAATCTAACTTAAATGCCTCAAGCAAGAACACATAATCCTTGACACATTCTAGGCCATGGACATTGTTCATGAAAGGATCAACTAAAAACAATGAATTTGAAAGTCTATTAAGCTCAGTAAAGACAAGTGACACCCAAGCATCTACTGAAAAGAGGGATCTCATCTTCATTGACTTCAAAGCGAAATGTTCAAGCATTTATTTATAGTTTAAGCATTGGAATTGTAACATCAAGTGGTTATATCTCCCAAATCACATACCTAGATAATTATGAAGATGGATTGTGCCCATTATTATGATTTTTACAAGTCAAACTTCTTATCTTTACTTTATGATCCAAACAATCATGATCAAGGGGTACCATTTGACCGTTGATTAATGATTGGAGAAGAGCTACACAGGATATCAATTATAATCGTTTCACATGATAGGGAACCTCTAGAACATGAGATAAGCAACCTCTAGAAGAATTCTCTTTATGCTTAATCAAGCATGTAGCACATAATGTAATTCTCTCTAGCATGTAAGGGGATCAAGAATACATTTTGATTCAGGAAAAAAGAGATAAAGGTGGTTCAAATACATTTTGCACAATGCCTCTATATATTTCATAACCACATTTATCATTAATTAGGTTTAAAATTTATTATACTAGCTCATTAGGGAACATGAACGTATAGTTTTCAGATTGTAGACATAACCAAGTAATAGATAATCAAATGTCCAACACTCTTTACGGATATCCATTATGTATATGTATATGTTGGTGCATTTTGCCCAAGCCTACATGCTTGATATGCTTGATATTATCCTCATTTGTAAGTCACATGAGTAGTCATGTGAACACCTCTTGTAAAAGAGTACATTTTATCTCTTGTAAATGGAAAAAGAAAAAAGTAAAAGGATGGCTTACCTCATCCATGATGTAAAAGCAAATTCGTGGCTCCAACTACCAAAATCACGAATTTTTGAGCTGAGGGAATCTCTCCTAACTTTGGGGATCACTTTTAGGTGGAGCCATTCGAATTCGAATTCAAAACTCCCTCCAAGAATTGCTATAAAAGGAGCAAGAAGGAAGAGGCAATTAGCAAGCCTTGTACGTGACCACTTCATGTCATTTTGTAGAGATTGAAGAGCTTACTCCATAGCTCTATCATTCTACTCCCATTGTGCAAAGATTCATTGCCAATGTGGTTGTAATCATATGTGAATCTATACATTTATTATCATCTACCTCTCTGTTTTGTTCTCTGCTATACTCACTCAGAGCAGTAACTTCAGAAGGTCATATATCGAGTTTTACTGAACATTTTTCAGTGTTTTAAAGTGCTTTGGATAGCTCTCACTGTCTAGTTTCTACCTATAAATTTTCAAGGTCATTGGATTTATACTTTTGGAGATATCTGCATTTTACTGCTTACTGGTCTATCTCTGCAGAGCCCCGAGAATTGTGGGAATGTTCCAGAACTTGATGAAACTTGTTCTCAGTGCTCAGTCCATCATTTGAAGTGTTTTAACTTGGAATAGGAAGCTTGCTAAGTCTATTTGCTATGCCCAAAAGGAATTTTTCTAATTCCTTCCAGGTTGAGAGCACTGTTCATTTGTTCCAGCAGGTGTATGTCCAAAAATTGCAAGTTTTGGGAGCTAGTCATTTCGCAACTTATCGATCTTGACTTAAACTTTTGGGATACATGTTCCAAAGTACTTGGCTGATATTTTGGTGGATTTAGGAAGCTCAAAGGGTCTACCAATCAACTCTGAAGTCTCAGTTGGCTGGTGTGAAGCTGGTTGTAGCGGCACCTACTCATCTTTGGATTGCATCCACCATCTCTCTTCACAGTGGTATCAGAGCATAGTCAAGCAACATGGGAGATGGATTTCCATCAACAATTGACAAATTGGATCGAAACAACTATCCGGCATGGTCTCTAAGGATGGAGGCTTACCTTCAAGGGAGGAATCTATATGGATTCATATCCGGAGATGAAGCAATGCCAACCATGAGGAACAAAGGGCAACCATCACATGAAGAAGTGGAAGGACTTTCGAATTGGTGTTCGAAGGATGCACTTGCAAGGTCCTATATTCTAAACTCAATCTCTGATTTTCTTTTACCTCATGTCAAGGGATGCAAGACATCAAGAGAAACCTGGAATGCACTTGCTTCTTTCTTCTCTTCCAACACTCGAGCAAGGAAGAACCAATTGTGGATGGAGTTCACAACAATGAAGAAAAGCCCGAAGCAAAATGTGACTGATTATGTCACAAAGATGAAGGAGATTTCCGACCAACTTGGAAGCATTGGAGAGGTAATTGAAGAGGAGCAAATCATAAGACAAATCATGAATGGAATCAAAGCAGACGACAAGTGGGAGTCATTCACAACAGCCATGGATTTATACATGGATATGCATGTACCCGACCTCAACACACTCATGGGCCAACTCTTCACTCATGAAGCAAAGATTAGCAAAGGTGGTGAGTCCTCAAGAGGTAATCAAACTTCTGCCTTATATTCTGATAAAGCTAAGGTCAAGGACAAGTAAAAGAATAGAAAGAATGAAGATGAAGGAAGCTCTTTCCAAGCAAACTTTGCAGGTAGAGGACGAGCTAGAGGAAGAGGCAGAAGTGGAAAGCAAGGCAGGGGGAGATTCCAATCATCTCAACCTTGCAACATATGTGGCTTATCTAACCATACTACTGAAGAATGTTTCAGGAATCCAAGGAACTCAAGAGGAAGAGGATTCAATAGAGGTGGCTATGGATCAAATAGAGGCAGGTACAATGGAGGCTACAACAACAACTACTACAACAACAATTACAACAACAACAACAACTATCAAAGTGGCCATAGAGGAAGAAGAGATTACAATAACTATGCAGAGGACCAAAGTCAAGAAGATTCATTATTGATTATGAATCTATCAACAAAGAAGGGTAAGGATGATAATCACATATTTTACATTGATTCGGGATGCTCGAACCATGTAGCAGGAAATGTGGCTTTACTTTCTGATTTGGAAGATCCTCATAACAAGCATGAAGTGCAGACAGGAGATGACACAAAGCACTCAGTGGAGAAGATAGGTAATGTGAAGACATCAGATGGGAATATGAACCTCTTAAGCAAAGTCTTGTATGTCCCTACAATTACCAAAAATTTAATAAGTGTTGGACAGATTGTTGAAAAAGGATTGCAGGTTAGATTCAATCGATTTGGAGCATATGTTGAAGACCCAAGGCAAGGCTTTCGAAGGATTGCCAAAGGAGAAAAGACAGGAAGGCTTTTCACTTTTGAAGTGGAAGATACAAAGAACATAGCTTTGTTTAACTATGGATCTCAAACTCTAACAGAGTTGGAGATATGGCACAAAAGGCTTGCTCACATTGGTGAGAGGACACTCAAACAGATTTGCAGGGACCAAAGTGTACTTGGTTTGCCTAATATCACAAGGCAACACATGATTTATAAGTGTGAAGCTTGTCAACTCGGCAAGGCTCATAGACAACCTTTTCAATAAGAAAGGATATATGTATCAAAATCCTTTGGATCTAGTGCACACAGATGTGTGGGGTCCAAGTAAGGAGCCATCTATATCAGGCTCAAGATATTATGTGTCTTTCATAGATGATTGTAGCAGGTGGACCATTCTGTTTTTCATGAAGCACAAGGATGAAGTGTTTAATTGCTTTAAGAAGTATATTGCTCTTGTTGAAAATCAAACAGGTAGGACTTTGAAAAGACTCAGATCAGATGGTGGAGGAGAATACTTCTCTTCTGAATTTGATGCCTTCTTGCATGAAAGAGGCATTAAAAGGGAAGTCACTACAAGGTATACACCCGAACTCAATGGTGTAGCAGAGAGGAGGAACAGAGCTATTGTCGAAGCTGCAAGGTCCATGCTCAACGAAAAAGGATTGCCGAACTACCTATGGGCAGAGGCTGTGTCTACAGCCACATATCTCATAAATAGACTTCCATCTAAGTCACTAGATGGAACCACTCCATATGAAGTGTGGAATGGAAGAAGACCTAGTCTAGAGCATTGTAAAATCTTTGGATGCTTAGCCTATGCTCACATTCCTTCTCAAGTAAGAGGGAAATTGGATCCCAAGGCAGAGAAGTGTGTATTCATTGGTTATGATCAAAACCAAAAAGGATATAGATTGTACAATCCAACCAATAAAGGATTTTCTGTGAGTAGAGATGTAATTTTTGATGAAAACAAATCATGGTTTGATGATGACAGGAAAGTGAAGCTGCCATATGACTTGGATGAAGATTTTCCATCACTTCAACCAAAGGAGCCAAAGCAGATTGAAGAAAGTGATTCGGAGATTGACCTAGAAGACTTGGAAAGACTAAAGCTATGGAAGAACAAAGGTAAAGCAAAGATGCAGGATGCTACATATGGACCCGAGAGCTCACATCAACCACTTAGAAGGTCTTCGAGGGAGAAGAAGAAACCAGAGAGGTTTGGTTATGATACTTCTTTGGTCACCAAGCACTCAATCTACATTGCAAAGGATTCAACCAATGAAGAACCTACCACATTCGAAGAAGCACAAAGCAAGAAAGCTTGGAGAGATGCAATGGATGAAGAAATGGAAGCCTTGAAGGAGAATGACACTTGGGAGCTTGTACCTAACAAGCCATCTATGAAGATAATCGGATCTCGATGGATATACAAAATCAAGAGGAATCCAGATGGAAGTATAAATAGACACAAAGCAAGGTTAGTTGCTAAAGGGTTTGCTCAAACCCATGGTATTGATTATGAGGAGACTTTCTCTCCTGTTGCAAAAATGCCTACAATTAGGGTTCTCATAAGTCTTGCTGCATCTAGAAATTGGAATCTTTATCAACTTGATGTAAAGAATGCTTTCTTGAATGGATGGATTTCTGAGGAAGTGTATATGGCACAACCTCCTGGATATGAGGATGCACATCATCCTAACTATGTATGCAAACTAAAGAAAGCTTTGTATGGATTGAAGCAAGCTCCAAGAGCTTGGAATTTCAGATTGGTGACTTATTTGCAGGACCAAGGATTCAAAGCTAGCAAGGCGGATACCTCTTTGTTCATAAAGAGGAATGGATCTGAAGTGATCTATTTATGTGTGTATGTTGATGATATTATTATCACAGGCAATGATCTTGAAGGAATCAAACAGGTAAAGAGTCAAATGAAGGAGGAGTTCAAAATAAGTGACCTCGGACCACTCACTTATTTTCTTGGATTGGAGTTGATCTACACAGATTCAGGTATATACATCACACAAAGGAAGTATGTCCATGACATGCTCGTCAAGTTCAAGATGGAAAATACCAAGTGTGCAGGTACACCTATGGAGCAAAATCATAAGCTTAGTGCTTATGAAGGAGAGCCAATTGAAGACATCACAAGCTATCAAAGCTTGGTTGGAAGTTTGAACTATGCAACACTCACAAGGGTGGATATATGCTATAGTGTTAGCATATTGAGTCAGTTATGCATAAGCCGAGAAGACCACATATGGAAGCGGCCAAGCGAGTCCTCAAGTACCTAAAGGGGACCATGAATGAAGGTTTGTTCTATTCATATACTTCAGATATTGAGCTAAAGGTCTACTCAGATGCAGATTGGGCCGGATCTAAAGATGATAGAAGAAGCACATCAGGGTATATATCATTTGCAGGTTCAAAAATCATTTCTTGGTCATCGAAGAAGCAACCAACCGTGGCATTATCTTCTACTGAAGCTGAATATAGAGGTTTGGCTAATGCAACTCAAGAAATCATGTGGTTAAAATCTTTGTACACAGATCTCGGACTTCATTCTTCAACACCTCACATTTTTGGTGACAACACAAGCTCACTACATCTAGCAGCTAATCCGGTATACCATGCTAGAACCAAGCATATTGAAGTCCACTACCATTATGTAAGGGAGAAGCTAATGAGCAAGGATATTCAACTATCCTACGTCTCTACAGATATGCAATGTGCAGACATGTTGACGAAAGCTCTTGATGGTACGAAATTAAGTAGATTCAAGTTGATGATTGGTTTGCAGGAAATCAAGGACAATTGAAGACTTATTTGGAGGCCAAGCATGTTAGGCTTGAGGGGGAGCTGTTGGTGCATTTTGCCCAAGCCTACATGCTTGATATGCTTGATATTATCCTCATTTGTAAGTCACATGAGTAGTCATGTGAACACCTCTTGTAAAAGAGTACATTTTATCTCTTGTAAATGGAAAAAGAAAAAAGTAAAAGGATGGCTTACCTCATCCATGATGTAAAAGCAAATTCGTGGCTCCAACTACCAAAATCACGAATTTTTGAGCTGAGGGAATCTCTCCTAACTTTGGGGATCACTTTTAGGTGGAGCCATTCGAATTCGAATTCAAAACTCCCTCCAAGAATTGCTATAAAAGGAGCAAGAAGGAAGAGGCAATTAGCAAGCCTTGTACGTGACCACTTCATGTCATTTTGTAGAGATTGAAGAGCTTACTCCATAGCTCTATCATTCTACTCCCATTGTGCAAAGATTCATTGCCAATGTGGTTGTAATCATATGTGAATCTATACATTTATTATCATCTACCTCTCTGTTTTGTTCTCTGCTATACTCACTCAGAGCAGTAACTTCAGAAGGTCATATCTCGCGTTTTACTGAACATTTTTCAGTGTTTTAAAGTGCGTTGGATAGCTCTCACTGTCTAGTTTCTATCTATAAGTTTTCAAGGTCATTGGATTTATACTTTTGGAGATATCTGCATTTTACTGCTTACTGGTCTATCTCTGCAGAGCCCCGAGAATTGTGGGAATGTTCCAGAACTTGATGAAACTTGTTCTCAGTGCTCAGTCCATCATTTGAAGTGTTTTAACTTGGAATAGGAAGCTTGCTAAGTCTATTTGCTATGCCCAAAAGGAATTTTTCTAATTCCTTCCAGGTTGAGAGCACTGTTCATTTTTTCCAGCAGGTGTATGTCCAAAAATAGCAAGTTTTGGGAGCTAGTCATTTCGCAACTTGTCGATCTTGACTTAAACTTTTGGGATACATGTTCCAAAGTACTTGGCTGATATTTTGGTGGATTTAGGAAGCTCAAAGGGTCTACCAATCAACTCTGAAGTCTCAGTTGGCTGGTGTGAAGCTGGTTGTAGCGGCACCTACTCATCTTTGGATTGCATCCACCATCTCTCTTCACAGTATATACATATATATATATATATATATATGTGTGTGTGTGTATGTATGTATGTATGTATGTATATATATATATATATACATATATATATATATATATATATATATATATATATATATATATATATATACATATATACATACATACATAACACACACACACACACACACACTATATATATATATATATATATATATATATATATATATATATATATATATATATATACATATATATATATATATATATATGTGTGTGTGTGTGTGTATGTGTGTACTTCATGTATGTCTTTTTCATCCATGTTACTATGGCCCTCTACAGATATTGCTGGAGAACCATTATTTTTTATGTGATCCTTCAATACGTGCATGCCATGTGAATGCTTCAATCAAATAAAGCAAAAGGTCTTCCTTTCGCTCACTACCCCATCTAGGTATTGTTAACTCAGAAACATATCAACCCCCTACATGCTTGGAGAGATGTTGATAAACACCTTGAACATAGTATCATTTTTTTTGTAAAATGCATATGTTTTACTAACTTATACAATGAATACTTTTGATCTATTTCTTTTCCCTTAAGTTGCTAAACTGTATTCATGCAAAATATCGGTCCAGTCATAATGTGAGTCATTAATTAAGTTGGTTCCTATGGAATGAATACCTTAATGGTAGGATCCACTCCAAAGTTTATATAACCAAGTTTGATCTAGCTCAAATTAGAAGCTTCCTGGTTCAACTCCATAGTCGAATTTCACCATCAAGTTATACCTAGTTTGATTTGGATGAACTTGGTTAGTTCCTTGTTCAGCTCATGCAAATGTCTATAAATAGATGCAGATCACTCTCATTTTTCATTGATCCGTGATTCGAGAGAGAGCAGAGAGAGCAAAAGAGCATTAGAGAGAGAAAGCACATAAAAAGCAGAAAGGTAGCAACAAAGAAGAAGGCCCAAATTTATCTAGTAGAAAATGTTTGAAAAAGATTCCATTATATGACCCTAGCAATTTCTTCATTTTGATTGAATGAATTTGAATTTATCTCCATTTCATGCATAGAAAACGAGAGCTATTCTTGAAGGGGTTGATGCTAGGCATTGGCTTGGGCATCAACTTTGTGGACCAAGTCAATGTCATGCATTGCCTTTCGAGCCCAATTTGATGCCAAGCATCGATTTTGAGAGCCAAGACAATGCCAAAAATCAACTTTGTTGTCAACTCAATGTGAGGCATCAACCTTGTGGCCCAAATCCATGCATAACATTGAATTGGGATGTAAAGGCAATGTTTGGCATTGGCTTGACCCTCAAAGCTGATGTGTAGCATCAAGTTGTCCACCAAAGAGATGCCTAGTATGGACTTGGTCCATGAAAGCGATGCCTAGTAGAGAGTTTGCCCTCACATAAAGTAGATGCTTGGCATCACGTTCTTCTCAAGGTTGATCCCTAGCATCGATTTGGTTAAAAGAAATTAAAGTCATGTCGTTAGCTAAGATTTTTTGTCAAATAGTAGGGACATAGATAAGCATGTGAAGAGGTCTATTAAGAAGCTCAAGGTGAAGCTTAGCTCACGTGAGGATCTTCAAGATACAACCATTGAATGTATTGTGAAGCCAAAGAGGACTATCGCTATTGTGTTCTCTAAATGTGCTAGTAATCCAATGTCTAACTCATCAGGTGGCCATAGCAATATCAAGACACATGAGGAAGAGGGACTTAGGAAAGATAAGTCAAAAGAGATTGAAATTATCAAGAAGTACAAGCCGCTATGAGACATGAGAAACCTGGAGTGGTGCCTCCAATATATAGAAGAGAAAAATTGTTGAAAGTTTTGCATTTCAAGCCCAAGTGTGGGAATATGCCCCAAAACGCATCTTCCACATCATCTGCAATCAAAGGAGGATGATATGCATGACTTGGAGGCATCAAATCATGTTTTATAATGGAAAGATTGTGATTCTAGAAGAAATAGGTCACTTCTTGATGTGATTGGACCTCATGAGTTGACATTTATATGCTTTTCATTGGTTAAACATGATAGTATCTAGTCTTTAAAACATCTAATGAGTTGTAATGTGACTTATAGTCGTGGAAATACATGGTCAAGCTACCCCCTTGCTTAAGTACACCCCCTAGTAGCTATTCTCTACATATTTTGCAGAGATTTCACTTTGAAATTATTTCTCCAGATGATCATTGCAATCCCTCGAATCTTATAATGGTTGTTTTGCCTTCAGTCAAAATCCATTTCTAGTGAATTTTTTCTTGTTCAAAAGCTTGTACATTATTTTACTTTAAGTGGCACAAGTTGAGGGATTATTGCCTTCATAATTTTAAGGAAATGTTCAAAAGAGTGTCTTTGTACGTAGCTAATACTATGTCAAGAGATCAAGTTATCTAATTTGTTGTAGCTGGTTGAGGCATTAATGAGTGTTCAAATTGAGTGATTTTACTTGCATTCAAAATTAATTTAATTCTACTTTCAGCATGAAAAGTTTCATTTTCATTATATGCATGTACTAAGAGGAACTTAGAAAACATAGAGCTTATGTCTAAAAAAGATTAGGATCCTTAGAGAGTTCATTTTCTTTCATTGTGCACATAGGAGTGTTTATCCTTCAACAGTGGTATCAGAGCTATAAGTGGCATTTAAAAGAGAGAAGAAGTAATTATTAAAGTGAAGTAAATAACTAATCAAAGTTTGAAGGTAAGAACCAAACAACATGCATGTCAACTACAAAAGGAAGCAAACAAGTCATTAAATCAAAGAAGAAAATTCATGAAGAGGAGTAGCTATATTATTTGAGTAAAATCCATCCTTTTAACCTTCATTTCATCAAGGGGGAGGTTCAAAAGAGCTAGGAGGCATCATGGCTTATCTTAATGGTTAGATTGAGAAGCTTGAAAAGGGAAAATACCAACCATGGTGATTTAGAATAAGAAAGTTTTTGATGGGGACAGGTTTGTAGGGACCTCTCAGTGGTGAAGAGACAAAACCCTATATAGATGAGTTAAATCTAAGCAGTGACCTGAGAAGATCTTTAAGAAAGGGGGATGCTCTTGTAAGAAAATAACAGCACAGCGGAATAGACCTGTAGACAGAGTTGAGAGAAAAAACGCAGACAAAGATAGACGTAGACTGAGAGATAGAGAACTCAAATTCTCATATTGCCGAGCGTAATGCAGTTACAATGATGGCGCTGTCCACCCATGTGCTCCCACTGTGGAGCTTAGATGGCAATCTAGACAGACTCTAGATGAAGGGCTTACTAGTGCGCAATGCTATGTAAAGCTCAACCTGGGTCGTGCTTATATAGCTTTTACAAGGCGGTTCGGTATAGATAAATGTAGTCGGGAGATACAAAATAGCCGGTAAAATATATGATCCGACAATATCTCCACGACCAAAAGTCCTACCGTCTCGGCCCTACGGGCCAGGGGGATAGGCCCCCCGGACCCCGCGGAAGGGGGCAAGCCCCCCTCTGCACTCCCCCCATTAAGGTTCTATGGGGAAACCGCGCCACGCCATAGGGCCTTTATTTTCACCTTAAATGGTAACCCAATGGCCTGGAAGTTTATGCCCTACCTAACCTAACGGCTAGGCTCACAAAGATCATCTATAACCATCAACGGTCACACATAGACCTCATCTAACTTGGAAGTTAGGGTTCCACAAATGTCCGGGCTCTCATAATTGCTTCTCCTCATAATGCGGGCCTTACAACTTAGAGCACCATGGATCATTTGTGGTCACATGAGGGTGGAGTATTGAGCATATCTAACACCCCCCCTCAATGTCCACTTGATGGTGAACTACCTCCTTGGTCCAATCCCAAGCTTTGGAAAGTGTCGAAGACGTTGCTCTCTCCCAAGAGCCTTGGTGAAGATGTCTGCTTCATTTTCTTCAGTAGGGCAATAGGTTATCTCCATGACCCCATCCTCAATCAACTCACGCACATAGTGATATTGGATTTCTATGTGCTTGGTAAGTGCATGGAAAACAGGATTTTTGGCAATGGCCATGCAACTTTGGTTGTCACACTTCAACTCTGTAGCCTCTTGTCCTTGTATTCCTATGTTCCATAGGATCCTCCTCAACAATACTTCTTCACATGCTGCAACGCATTCAGCTTTGTACTTTGCTTCAGTAGAAGATAATGCTAAACTCGGTTGCTTCTTACTGATCCAAGAGAAAATCCCTGATCCTAAAGAAAAGCAATATCCAGAAAGTGATTTTCTGGTATCAATATCTCCTGCCCAATCTGAGTCACAGTATCCAACTAGAGATGATCCTTCTTCATAAAGAATACCATAATTAGTGGTTCCTTTCACATACCTGAGTATCCGCATGCTTGCCTTCCAATGAGTTTTGCAAGGCTTATTAGAGAACCTGCTTACATATGGGCACTTGCCCGTCTCTGTTCCTCTATTCTCTGTGATCGCCTCGGTCCATCTGCAACTTGTTCTAGTGACTATGGGATGGGGTTTGTAGAATCATAGAGCTGCCTCACCCAACGTGGCAATGGCTTTTCCACTTGGGTGTCGGTAGGTTGGTGACTTTCAGATTCATCATCTGAAGATGATGCTTCCTTCTCTTGTGTAGAAGGGATAGCTCTTGGGCCAGGTTCATAGTGGATTGCCCCTTCGCCTGATGATAAAGTGGAAGCTCTCTTTTCCTCCTCCACTGCATGTGGCTGCTCCTCCTTGAACACCACATCATGACTCGCCATGATCTTCTTAGCCTCAGGTTCATAAAGCTTATAAGCCTTCTTATCTTCGTTGTACCCTAGGAAGATACATTTGATGCTTTTTCGTTGAAGCTTGTTTCTCTCCCAATCTGGAACATGTACATAACATTCTGTTCCAAATACTTTGAAATGGGAAACAGAATGCTTTTTACCAGTGTAGGCTTCTTGTGGAGTCTTTCCATCAAGTGCCTTGGTGTAGCTTCAATTCAAGATGTAGACAGCAGTGTTGACAGCCTCTGCCCAAAATTGATTAGGCAAACCCTTTCCTTTCAACATGCACCTTGCCATCTCCATGATGGTTTGATTCCGGCGTTCTGCAACACCGTTCTGTTGAGGACTATGTGCCACTGTGAGTTGATGCTTGATTCCCTTACTCTTGCAGAAATCTTCAAACTCTATTGATGTGAACTCACCAGCACCATCTATCCTGAATTTCTTCATCTTCTTCCCTGTTTCAGTTTCAACAAGCTGAAGCCATTCTTTAAACTTACCAAAAGCTTGAGCCTTATCGCGAAGGAAGTACACCCACATCTTCCTGCTATAGTCGTCGACAAGTAACATGAAGTAGGAAGATCCGCCCAAGGCCTGTGTAGGCATTTTTCCGCACAAGTCAGCATGTACCAACTCTAGAGGATAGCTTGCCCTGTTCTTGCTTTCTTGTGGAAATGCCTTCCTCTGTTGCTTGCCCATCATGCAAGCTTCACATGGTTCCTTCATTTCTGCAATCGATGGTAGGTGTGCAACCATACCTCCACGATGCATCGCCTTCAGTACAGGGTATCCAATGTGGCCAAATCTATCATGCCATAACTTCCTTGTGCCCACGTTTGTAGTGGTTGTAAGAGCACACAACTTATACAGGTTGTTCCTATTGGGATTGATGGTTGGATGCACTCAAGAAATGAGTTGGTGCTGCCAAACCTGCTTCACACCTGCCCTCTTTTCACTTCAGATATGCTTAGTGCACTTGCTTAGCTTCCAAATGACACAAAGAAACCATATATGTACTTTGGAAATGGTTTGGGTAATGATCAAACCAAAACAGATAACTTGATACTTCAAAAATCAAGAAAAACTTTCTATTCCTGTAATGATATCTGCTCAGACTTTTACTCAGTGTGACCAGCACACTTAAAATTGGAACAATTCCTTTTGGGAGTATTAGAGTATCTTAGTAAGCTACCAATCACAAGTGGAATCACTTCAATTGATAAACTATGCACTGAGAAATAAGTTTAGCAAAATTATAATCACCCCCGACTTTTTAGGAACTCTACAGACACAGACCAGTGTGCACTTCGAGGCAGATTTCTCCCAAATGGCTGAATGAAATCCTCTGAGGTTTTGTATGCTTATATTAGACCTTGAGCTGGTTCCAATGAGCTATAGATCACTTGATTTGGTTCAGTAGATCCAGAGATATGCTCCTTTGAAGTTGACAGACTTGAAGAAGTTAACACAGAGAACCAGAAATGAGAAATGTGTGTATATCTATTGATTAATGAAATTGTACAAGCTCAATAGCATGAAAAGCATAGCTAATTGAGGTGTGGTGGTGTAGGCTATGGAGTAGCACTAACACACACCCAGTTACAATGAAGATATGCCTCGGGGAGTGAGCTGAAAATGGCAGGACATACCGCGACTTCTTGATTGTATCTTTTATAGAGAATGAGTTGAGATTTGAATTTGAATTCAAATTCAAATCTCCTATATTCTCTACTCTAGAATTAAGAAGATATTCTCTCCAATCATTCCACCCAAAAATCCACGACTTAATCAATTAGGTGTGATGTAAATGAATGCCAAGTCATATAGACCTTTTTACAATGAGTAAAAGATAATAACTCATAAGTATGAGTTCCTATGCCTTATCCTTCATGTAGAGATATCCTTCAAGGGTTCCAAGTCCATCTTCCAAGGTTCCAATGTTCCAAGCCAATGTGTGTAGGCTTGTCTTGCACCAACAGCTCCCCCTCAAGCCAAACACTTTGGCTTAAGTCTTCTCTTTCATTCTTCAATCACTTCCTGCAATCCAATCATAGATTTGAATCTGCATAACTTGTTTCCATCCAATGCCTTTGTAAGTAAATCTGCACATTGCATATTAGTAGAGACATATGTCAATTGAATCTCTTTGCTAAGTAATTTCTCCCTCACATAGTGGTAATGAACCTCTATGTGTTTGGTTCTGGCATGATAAATTGGATTTGCTGCAAGATGAAGAGAGCTAGTGTTGTCTCCAAAGATAATAGGTGGTCTTGTATGTAGACCTAACTCTGTATATAGAAGCTTCAACCAGATAGCTTCTTGAGTTGCATTGGCAAGCCCTCTATACTCTGCTTCAGTGGATGACAATGCCACTGTAGGTTGCTTCTTAGCTGACCAAGAGATAGGCTTATCTCCTGCAAAACAAATGTAACCTGAGGTGCTTCTCCTATCATCCTTGCATCCTGCCCAATCTGCATCTGAGTAAACTTTAATGTCAATATCTGATGTATAAGGAAAATACAAACCACAGCTTTTGGTTAACCTCCATTGGAGTAGTAGATACCTTAGCATCCTGCAAACCAAACTTCTTGACCATATCCTGTACATACTTCTTTTGAGTGATATAGATACCTGAATTTGTGTAGACCAATTCAAGACCTAAGAAATACTTTAATAGTCCAAGATCACTGATCTTGAATTCTTTCATCATCTGTCCTTTGATGTGTCTAATCCCATTGACATCATTGCCTGTAATGATGATGTCATCAACATAAACACATAAGTAGATTACCTCTGTACTACTTCTCTTTATGAATAGAGAAGTGTCTGCTTTGCTCATCACAAATCCTTGGTCTAGGAGGTAGGTGGTCAATCTGTAATTCCATGCTCTAGGTGCCTGCTTCAAACCATACAGAGCCTTCTTCAATTTACAAACATAATGTACCTTTTTTGGATCTTCATAGCCAGGTGGTTGTGACATGTAGACTTCTTCAGATATCCATCCATTCAAGGATGCATTCTTCACATCCAATTGGTACATGTTCCAATTCTTGGATGCAGCTACACTCACCAAAACTCTGATAGTTGGCATCTTGGCCACAGGAGAAAAAGTCTCCTCATAATCAATGCCTTGGGTTTGTGCAAAACCCTTGGCTACCAACCTAGCTTTGTACCTATTTATTGTTCCATCTGAATTCTTCTTTAGTTTGTAGATCCATCTGGATCCTATCACCTTCATAGAATCTTTCTTGGGTACCAAGTCCCAAGTATCACTTTCCTTAAGAGCTTCTATCTCTTCATCCATGGCTTCTCTCCATTCTGGTTTGACAATTGCTTCTTCATAGGTACCTGGTTCTTCATTCAGCACTCCCCCTTGAACTTCTTTTTGTCATTCTTCTTTTTGTCTCCATCTTTTGAAGAGTCTGTTTTGCCTCCTTTGGCATTTGCTGTGAATGTAGTATCTCCTTTGCTACCACCACTCCTTGCCTTGAGCTGCAGCTCCTCCTCCATGAGTAAGGCACTGAATTCTTCAAAAGTTAGTGGTTGAGGTCTGATTTGAGTGTTAAGAGCAGTTACCAGACCATCAAACTTAGGTGGACAAATTCGAAGACAACGTCGAGCTAGCTCTTCACTTGACTTTTGAACACCTTCTCCCGCCATTTGATCTCGTAGATTCTTTATGCGAGTGATAAACACCTCTGCAGTCTCCCCATCAGCAAACCGTTTTGCTGCAAGCTGATTCTCCAAGTTTTGAATCCGTGTCTGATTACGAGTTTCATATTGATTTCTCAATATGTTCCATGCTTCACATGCCCTCGTAGTATGCTGAATGAGAGTCAGAACACTATCAAAAGTACTTGTAACAAGAGCACAGAGTGCATCTGCATTTCTACGTTTCCAAGCACGTAGAAGATCAGCATCAGGAGGAATCATTCGAGCAAGATTATTTGGATCAGGTCTTTCTTGGGGCTCATGATCAGTCCCAAGAACAATCTCCAAAAGCTCATATGAATCAAGAATAGAAGTGATTTTGAACTTCATCAGGGTGTAGTTCGTACCATCAAGTTTACCTTCTGTGAAGGCTGGTGGCGGTATCTGCAACGTCGGGATGACTGGCATCATTGCTACTCCTGCTTGTGCGCCACCTACTCCTGTTGATGAACCACCTTGGCCCCCAATCGTAGATGATGACGCACCACTTGAAATCTTCTCTCTTTTGTTGTTCAGACCTCTGCAACCTCTGCATTTCTGCTTCTACACCACTCAGAGCCTCCTAAGCTCTGATACCATGTAATAAAATAACAGCACAGCGGAATAGACCTGTACACAAAGTTGAGAGAAAAAATGCAAACAAATATTGACGTAGACTGAGAGATAGAGAACTCAAATTCTCAAATTGTCGAGCGTAATGCAGTTACAATGATGGCGTTGTCCACCCGTGCGCTCCCACTGTGGAGCTCAGATGGCGATCTAGACAGACTCTAGATGAAGGGCTTACTAGTGCGCAATGCTATGTAAAGCTCAACCTAGGCCATGCTTATATAGCTTTTACAAGGCGGTTCGGTATAGATAAATGTAGTCGGGAGATACAAAATAGTCGGTAAAATATATGATCCGACAATATCTCCACGACCAGAAGTCCTACCGTCTCGGCCCTACGGGCCGGAGGGATAGGCCCCCCAGACCCCGCAGAAGGGAGCAAGCCCCCCTCTGCACTCCCCCCATTAAGGTTCTATGGGGAAATCATGCGATGCCACAGGACCTTTATTTTCACCTTAAATGGTAACCCAATGGCCTGGAAGTTTATGCCCTACCTAACCTAATGGCTAGGCTCACAAAGATCATCTATAACCATCAACGGTCACACATAGACCTCATCTAACTTGGAAGTTAGGGCTCCACAAATGTTCGGGCTCTCATAATGGCTTCTCCTCATAATGGGGGCCTTACAACTTAGAGCACCATGGATCATTTGTGTCACATGAGGGTGGAGTATTGAGCATATCTAACAGCTCTCTCAACCATTCCCAATGTAATCGGAAACAATGTTCCACAAAAAGAGTGTCATACGTCTTTTCATCAAATATGAAGAAGTGGATTACCTTTTTAGGAATGCCCTCCAAATAAAAATATGGGATATGCACAAACATGGTTATTTGTACAGACCACCAATGCATAGATTATATTTCATTTTTCTCATTGAGTACAAATTTTTTTGCAAAATCAACCACAGAAACCACAACGTTGCCTTGATTCACAGATGCACATCTTAAACTAGTGCACTTGCCATCAATAAATAAAACTATGTTTGATAAATTTCTTTAGAGTTTTCTCAAATAAACTTTGTTACAACTTTAGGACTCATCTCCCTCTTTAGCAATTCTTTCCCTTTAGGAACTTTTCCTTCATACATTCACTCGAAGTCTTCAAAGATCTTTACATGAATATGATATTCCTCAATGTTAGTTTCTCTCGAACACAACTTAAAATGTCCTACTCCATAATCTAACCACTCACCCATCACACATTTGTACTAGTGGATTATGGTATCATTCTGATGTGGACATAGAATACTCTCTATAATGTTGCTAATTGATCAAAATGTAGTTGTTGAAGCATTGCACCTTGATGTTTGCCCTACTTCACAAATAGAACAGTCATAACTACAAAGACATCTATGCACAGCAGAGCTTGATTGACGTAAGAAATTCATTGCATCCTTTAGGTATCCCATTTGAACAAGATAAATGTAGCAACATGTGAATCTATCTTTCAATCTCTTAACAAAATATGGCTTCAATGATTCTAACTTTCGAAGCTAGATATTTATCATTGGATGGCATTGTTTGAAGCATATAAATAGCTCCATCTACATTACACAAACAAGTGGCTATTAGTAGTCATTAATTAGCTTGTTACCAGTTTGCTATTACTAGGTAGTTAGCTAGTTCTTGGTTAGTTTTTACAGGGTGTTATCTTTTTACTATTTAGATATTACTAATTAGGTAGTTCTTACTTAGATGTTGGTAATTAGTTATTACTTTTAGCTTATTACCAGTTAGTTATTACTAAGTAGTGAGTCCTTGGTTAGCTGTTTATAATTATCTATTACTAATTAGCTATCACTAATTAGCTTGTGACCAATTTGCTATTACTAAGTAGTTGGTTCTTAGTTAGTTCTTAGTAATTAGCTATTACTAATTAACTCATTACGAAGTATCTATTACTAAGTAACTCGTTCTTGATTAGTTGTTTGTAATTAGCTATTACTAATTATCTTATTACTAGTTAGCTATTTCCAAGTAGCTAGTTCTTGATTACTTGTTAGTAATAATCTATTATTATTTAGCTTGTTACAAGTTAGCTATTGCTAAGTAGATGGTTCTAGTTACTTGTTAATAATTAGCTATTACTAATTAGCTTGTTACCAATTAGCTATCACTAAGTAACTAGTTCTAGGTTAGTTGTTAATTATTAGCTATTACTAATTAGCTCATTACTAGTAAGTTGTTTCTGGGTAGCTGGTTCTTAGTTAGTTATTAACAATTAGCTATTAACAATTAGCATTTCCCAATTAGCTATTTCTAAGTAGCTTGTTGTTGGTTACTTGTTTATAATTAGCTATTACTTATTATCTTATTAGTAGTTATCTATTATTAAATAGCTAGTTTTTTGTTAGTTTTTTGTAATAAGCTATTACTAATTAGCTATTATTGACTATTTTGTTACCAATTAGCTATTACTAAGTAGTTGGTTCTTGGTTAGTTGTTAGTAATTAGCTATTACTAATTATGTTGTTACTAGTTAGCTATTATGAAGTAGCTTGTTCTTGGTTAGTTGTTTGAAATTAGATATTACTCAGTAGCTTGTTAATATTTATCTATTCCTAAGTAGCATGTTCTTTGTTACTTGTTAATAATTATCTATTCCTAATTAGCTTATTACCAATTAGATGTTACTAAGTAGCTCATTCTTGATTACTTGTTAGTAAGTAGCTATTACTAATCAAATTGTTACCAGTTAGCTATTACTAAGTAGTTAGTTCTTGGTTAGTTGTAGTGATTAGCTCGTTACTAGTTAGCTATTGCTAGGTAGCTAGTTCTTAGTTTTCTATTAGTAATTATCTATTACTAATTAGCTTGTTACTAGCTAGCTATTTCTACTAAGTAGCTCTTATTATTTAGCCTCTTCTTAGTTTGTTGATAGTAAGTAGGTTACTATTAGTTAGCTATCTCTACTAAGTGGCTATTAATATTTAGATTCTTCTTAGCTTGTTGATAGTAAGTAGCTTGTTAATAGTAAGCTATTTCTACTAAGTAGCTATTACTAATTACCTTGATCTTATGCATTTATTATCAATTAGCTATTAAATAGCTTGTTTTCAATCAACTATTACTAATTCTGTTTTTACGAGCTAGTTGATTATGCATAGCTTTCACTATTACTTGTTAACCTAGTATGCATAACTACTACTATTAACTATTAGATTGTTGACATGTAGCTATTACTAACTAGTTCCTTACTAGTTAAATTGTATATTAGTTAATTTATGTTTAATTAGATATTACTAATTAAATTTTCATTATTTCTATTTAGCTAAAACCATGAACTAACATCTAAAAATAGGATTACTTGAGATACATCAAGATGGTGAACAAGGTTCTCCAAATATTGATTTTTACCAAGTTGGGTTCTTCTCATATCCTTCTTAGTTGGTGACACCCTGCTCTCTATTGTCCAGAACATGAGAATTAGATCCTTGAACTCTTGTATAATATATATGGTACCTGTCAATCTATTGGTTGTCTTCAAAACTCTACGATTAGGATCAACTACACGTAATGATCATATGTATCATATATTACTTTCCTACTTACTCCCAATACCATAGAAAGTCTTGAAATATTTGTCTGAATTGATGATAATATGCATCACCATTTAGAGT
>CM035442.1:44572324-44599824 GCA_020310875.1 Ceratopteris richardii | reverse complement strand
GTACCAAATTTGTTAAGGACACCCCCAGGAGGCAGAAGCACAAATCGTTTAAGCCCAGTAATAGAAGAAGCGAAGCATGGTAGCAGTGATTCCGGTAGCATTCCGATAGAACATATTGCAATTCCGGTAGATTTCGGTGTAATTTCGGCACAGTCTGCCGAAGATACAGTAACTTCAGAGTCTAGAGGAACGCACTGTGCAGTTGACCCGACACCGTCTGGTCAGGATTCAAACCTCTCTGAGGATAGAGGTGTGTTATCTAGAGAAACCATTGCTGGTGAAAGAATATCCTGGGTTGGGGAAAGTTCACTAATTCCGGTAACAGTTCGGTCCTAGTTGCAGGGAATTTATAATTTTCCGGTGACAGTGTTATACTTCCTGGTGAATCTTCATTCTGGACACCATTATTCGGGGTAAGTGTGCCTACATTTGATACCAAAGAAGAGGATAGGCTATTCGAATTGGAAATCCGTAAAAGGTTGAGCGCTATTTTCGAACCAAAAGGTGAGCAGTCTGATCATACAGAATCCGAAGGACCGGAAACACCACCTCAAAACTCAGGAGATAGTAACAGTACCACCACTAGCACCATGAGTGGACAACAACAGCAACAACAACAGCCACTTCCACCTCGACTGGTTCCAACAGGGGTATTATACACCAAGTTTGGTGGATTTCCAAGTGATGACCCTGATCGGGCATACAAGGCATACAAGGCCATCGTATTTCAGTCTACATTAGTCAATGAAGCAGCGAGGTGGTTAACAGAATATGATATCAACCATTTCGGCACCTATGAAGCGGTAAGGGATGCATTTTTACAGAGGTTCCGGTTGAAGAAGAACCCTATCAAATTTTCGATTACTTGCAGAACAATAGACAAAAGCTGCATCAGACTGTGCAGGAATATGCCACATTATTTAGAACTCATTTAAGAGAATTGCCTCCGGCACATGCTAATTTACCGGATGATCTCATAACCCAGTGGTTCATTAATGGTTTGACCCCACAACTTAAACAAATCATGATCATCCAATGTGTGGGTGCTATGACACTAGATGCTATCATAGCAATGGCCCTGCAACTAGAGCATAAGCTTGGAGGTTTCACTGAAGACTTGGAGTGGTTGAAGGCCAGTAGAAACGTTGCAGAGGATCCGGCTAAACAGATGTACTGCATTAAATGTAAAAATCTAGGGCATACCAGTGCTACCTATGCCCTTAATCAGATGTATTGTGCTATCTGTAATACCACCGGACATTCCACTGAAAATTGTGCGTATAACACCAAAGTGCAGGGACCAGCAACTGTAAATGCCATTATACAAGAACGGGGTCAGCCAGCCACTCACTACGTGCCACCACAGATGCGAAACAATCCGCCGCAAGGATACAGGAATTATCGAGGACAGCGGAATACAAATTACAATACAAATCGTTGGCGGACAGGAACATCACAAGAAGGTACTTCCTTGCCACCACCCCAATGTCATTTTTGTGGTGAGCTTGGTCACATCCGAAGATTTTGCAAGGATGCAGCCGAATATGATCAAAGAAAGAAAGAGCGTCAAAATCCAATGACCAATATGGTCTATATCTCACCAGTGGAAATGCAAGCAGCAGTGATTCAAACAAGATCTGGTAAGCAGTTACAACCAGTAGCGGAGGTGTTTGAACCTGGCATCCGTGAACAACAGAGAATGTATAACAAGGCTAGCCAATGGACCACCAAAGAGCCTACGGTGTTCCTTGATCCAGTTCCGGTGACATAGGTTCCCTTGCCAAGGGTAGGAGCACAGGAACAAGATTGTACCCCAGTAACAGGAGAATCATCATCAGAACCAGTGAAGAGTGCAATTCCAACAGAACAGGTATGGGATATTCTCTTGAAGGCTTCAATTACACTTCCTTTGGGGCAACCACTCGCCTTGGTGCCTGGAGTTCGATAGCAATTCCAGCAACAGCTTAGTCTTGGATTTCCCAGTACTTCGGCAACTGCCACAATCCAATCGGAAGCTGACTCTACGGTGGATCATGTGGTCTCCTTAATTAGGGTATGGCACAAGAATCACAAAATTACTCAAGTACTAATTGATGGTGGTTCCGGTGTAAATATAGCCACTGCAACCCTTTGCAAGAAGTTAGGGTGGACCCAAATTGAGCCTGTCCAATTTTTTGTAAGAATGGCCGACCAATCCCGAGTCCATCCAGTGGGACTCGTACGGAATGTCCCGATCACTTTGCAGGGTTCAACGTCTAAGATGACCTTTGTAGTCTTAGAACTACCGGAGTCCAGTCTTGATTATAATCTTCTTTTCGGTTGACCCTGGTTGAAACAGGCTAAGGTTATATAGGATTGGTCAGCACAAGAACTAACTTTCAAAGACAGCCATTGTAAATATGTTGTCAAACTGGATGCTATTCAGCCCTGCAAATTACATGCCAGACCTTATGTAGCAGAGCCGGTCCACATGTTGGATGGTTTATCCGATGACGAAGAAGAAGAATTTTTGAAGAATAACAAAGATTTGATCTCTTTGGGGACTATCGATTTGCAATCCGTAGCAGACAACTAAAGTCCGACAGCCTGTATGGTGATGCCCGTGACCGGAGATGTAGATGCCAATGATAACGATGTTATGGATGGAGCCACTTTGCAGCAACTTTTACAGTCAGCTGACAATTCGGCGAAACCTCGGCAATTCTATGTTCCCGAAGATCAGTTAATCACCTATAATTTGGGAGATGAAGTGAACCTACGACCTGTCAAGATAATGGAAGGATTATCCGAGGCATTTCAAGCAGATTTGATCCAGCTTCTTCATGAGTTCTCTGATGTTTTTGCCTGGGATTATCGTGATATGAAAGGTCTGGATCCTTGCATCTATCAGCATCGGGTCGTGCTCAAACCAAAAGCAAAGCCGATTAAACAATCTAGCTATCGAATGAATCCTAACTATGCAGCACAAGTCAAGGCAGAACTCGATCAGCTACTAAAAGTGGGATTCATTGTCCCCATTGAACACGCTGAATGGATCTCGCCGATCGTAATTGTTCCGAAGAAAAACAAGCAGCTCAGAATCTGTGTGGATTACCGGAAATTGAATGCATCCACAGTACCTGATCCGTTTCCTCTTCCTTTTCTTGACACAATGTTGGACAAGGTGGCAGGACACGAGATGTACTCCTTTTTGGACGGTTACAGTGGCAATAACTAGGTCCGAATGGCTGAGCAAGATATACCGAAAATAGCATTTATTACGAATTGGGGTGTTTTTGCTTGTACAATCATGTGGTTTGGGTTAAGGAATGCTCCTAGTACCTTTCAGCGTTGTATGCAAGAAATTTTTTCACCCTACCTCACTTCTTTTATGCAAGTATACTTAGATGACTTCTCTTTATTCGGCAAAATTATGGCACACCTGTATCATTTATGGTGTTGTTTCGAGAAATGCCGCGAATACCGACTTTGCTTGAACCCGACCAAATCTGTCTTTGGAGTTTCTTGTGGTAAAATACTTGGCCATATTATATCTGCACAAGGCATACAGGTTGATCCAGACAAAGTTGCCGCCGTGTTGGAAGCACCTGTGCCTACAACACCAAAAGAAGTTATGCGATTCTTGGGACAGATTCGGTGGCATGGTCGCCATTTACGGTGGTTAGCTCATCTCGCCACACCACTTAATCAACTCATGACGAGCACTCCCCGACAGTTCGATTGGATTCCACAATGTCAAATTGCCTTTGATCTTTTAATAGAATTATTGACCCAGGCACCAATTTTGCAACCCCCGGATTGGGAACGCCCGTTCCACATCTTCGTTGATGCCTCATATATCGCAATTGGAAGTGTTTTAATGCAGCAATCTGATAAGTGGTTCAGGCTTGTCTATTACGCAAGTCATCGACTCGCTCTTGTTGAACGAAATTATTCAGTAACTGAAAGAGAATGTCTCGGTTTGGTGTATTCTATAAAGAAATTCTGGCATTATTTGTTAGGCCGAAAATTCACCTTTCATGTAGATCATGTTGCGCTAGTGTATTTGGTTTGGAAGCAGCATTTAGGTGGTCGCTTGGCACGTTGGGTTCTATTGTTACAAGAATTCGATTATGAAGTGATTCCTCGACCCGACACTGCACATGCATTAGCAGATTTTCTCTCTCGATTAGATTCCGGTGAAGCTCCGGTGGGTGTTGATGACACCACACCTGCAATTTATGTTACTGAAACGACTAGTGATGAATCTGCAGAACCTCCTGTAACACCTACCTACTATGATCAGTTATTAACCTTTCTTACTGAGGGATGTCTTCCCCCTCAAACTTCTCCTGCGATGAAGCGGAAAATTGCAGTTTATAGTCGCAGATTCCGGTTGATTGCCGGACAGTTGTATTATATGGATCACACTGGGGTTTTGCTTCTTTGTATTCCTCCACATGAAGTAAACTCGGTTATTGCTATGGCACATTCAATACCTTCCAGTGGACATTTTGCAGCAGATTTAACGCACCGAAAAATTCTGCAAAGTGGGCTCTAGTGGCCTACTATGTACAAAGATGTGACTCAGTTTGTGTAGCAGTGTGACAATTGTCAGCGATCTGGCCAGCCCTTACAACGTCACTTTTTCCCTCTCCAACCTGTATTACCTTTGGAACCTTTCCAGAAGTGGGGTCTTGATTTTATTGGACCAATTACCCCACCTGCGACTCTCAGCAACAATTGTTACATCCTGACTTGCATAGATTATGCTACCAGATGGGCCAAAGCTTGGGCCTTACAGTCCGCTACAGCGCTTTTGGTGGCAAAATGCCTGATGAAAGAAGTCTTCCCACGTTATGGACTACGTTTGGAACTTGTCACTGACCAAGGAACACACTTTGCTAATAATTTAATGCGAGTGCTCACATACACTTTTCAGATTATGCATAAATTCAGTTCACCGTATTATCCTCGTGCTAATGGATTAGCAGAGAGTACAAACAAAACATTGTTTACTATGCTTCGTAAACTAATTCTGGAATCACCAGAAAGATGGGATCAGTCACTACCTGCAGTATTATGGGCATACCGGACTACATACAAAGTAGCAACCGGACTGACTCCTTTCAAGCTTGCTTATGGGCTGTGTTGGTGTGTAAAACACCACAAGAACCAAACTAATGTGGTATTAGAAGACCTCCATAACCATCATTAGCTTAGCAAAACTCACATTGTAAGTATTCATCTCTGAATTTAGTGAAAATCAAAATTTCACTTCACAGAAATCTGCGCCTTTTCTTCAATCCTTCAATCTGACCTGTATTAGCTCAATCTTTGCAAAATCTTTCGGTCACTTGCTAAAGAATGTTCTTGCTAATGTTAAGCAACACATAATAACAAAAACTTTGAAGTAATAACTTCAAAATCTTCTGATTTAGCTTCAACCTTTTCACTATGTCTGAAAACTGAAAGTTTACTTCATCGATTTGACATACCTCCACTCTTAAACTGATTTCTCTGAGTACGCATCCCGTTTCTCAAAGATCTTTTGACCAAATGTAGTTGAGGATAATAGCTTTCAAACGAGCTATCACTTACCAAAAACTTTACACTGTGCTTCGAGATCTGACCTTCAGAAGATCAGTCAAATGTGCGCCAGAAAAGTCGTAACTGTCAACTACCTTACACAGTCATATGAAATGACTTAGAACTCAATGTACAAGAGGAATTAGACTCAATCCTTCTACACAAACATGTGTTGATTATCAGAGAGGATGTGTACAAAATGGCTTGGCCTAATTTTGCTCACAGCCATGGAAAACTCTCTCAGACTCAGAAGTTTTCTCTCACCATCTCTCTCAGAAAAGACACGACTTTTCTCTACTCACTCAAATTACAAAATTGAGTTCTCTCCTACATATTTTTGCATCAAATTAACTTATATACCTATGGTTTACATTCTTCTAGACTTGAACTCGTAAGTTCTGAAGATCAAATACAAATCTAGACTCTAATTTTGTACTAATTTACAATAGTGAAATTGTCCCTTCACTTAGGCTTGATTTTCTGTAAGTCTTTTCTTCACTTCTTCTTTCCTCCATCATATGTCTTCATATGTCTTCATATATCTTCATATATCCATGCCTAATTAGTGAGTGAAGCCCCAACAGCTCCCCCTCAATCACTAATTAGCATGCTTTGACTTCTTCACATAGTCTTCTTCTCTTTTATTCCTGCCATCTCCTTGAACTTACTTGTCTTCACTCCATCCAAGCTTTTTGTCATAATATCTGCAATCTGATCCTTTGTGGAAGTGTACACCACTTCAATCTCTTTCTCCATTACCTTTTCTCTGAGAAAATGATACTGTATCTCTATGTGCTTTGTCCTTGCATGAAATACAGGATTTGCTGCAAGATATAATGAACTCATGTTATCTCCATGAATGATGGGTATACCTTGATCAATTCCCAAACTTTTGAATAATGTCTGCATCCATATGACTTCCTTTGTTGCTTCCACAAGTCCTTTGTATTCAGCTTCTGTTGATGATAAGGCCACTGTGTGTTGTTTCTTTGAACACCAACTCACAAGCTTATCTCCAATGTATATCATATAGCCATGTGTAGACCTTCTGTCATCTTGACTTCCTGCCCAATCTGAATCACTATAGGCTCTCAACCTTATATCTGATGTAAAAGGATAATACAATCCTTCTTTCAAAGTCCCTTTGATATATCTAAGGACTCTTTGACCTGCAATCCAATGTGGATCCTTTGGACAATGCATGAATTGAGAAAGGACACCAACTGCATAACTAAGATCAGGCCTTGTTAGAGTTGCATAAATCAAACTTCCCACTAAAGATTGATACTTCCTCATGTCTTTGAATTCTGCTCCATCATATCTACTGAGTTTATGATTGACCTCTAATGGTGTAGATGCCTCTCTGCAATTCTCCATGTTAAACTTCTTTAGAAGATTCAAGAGATACCTTTCTTGTGATACATATATACTATGCTCTGCATAAGTGATTTCCATTCCAAGAAAATATGACAATTTCCCTAGATCACTTATCTTGAATTCCTTCTCAAGTAGCTTCTTCACCTCCTTGATTCCTTCATTTGAGGTACCTGTAATTATAATATCATCTACATATATACAAATGTAGATCATACCTTCATCTGTTCTTTTGATAAGTAGACTTGCATCTGCCTTTGAACTTTGATATCCAAGATCATTAAGGTATTTTACAAGTCTATAATTCCAAGCTCTTGGAGCTTGCTTCAAACCATAAAGAGCTCTTCTCAACCTGCAAACATAATTTGGAAACTTATGATCTGCAAACCCTTGAGGTTGCTCCATGTAAACCTCATCTGATATATATCCATTCAAAAATGCATTCTTGATGTCCAATTGACTCAATGTCCATCCTTTTGATGCTGCAATGGCAATGATTGTCCTTATGGTTGACATCTTTGCTACAGGACTGAATGTCTCATCATAATCTATGCCAAATGTTTGAGCATAGCCTTTAACCACCAATCTAGCTTTGTATCTGGCTATAGTTCCATCTGCATGCTTCTTGATTTTGTAAACCCATTTATTTCCAATCACTTTCTTACCATTAGGCTTTGGGACAAGCTCCCAAGTTTTGTTTTCTTCAAGTGCATCAAACTCTTCCTTCATTGCTACTTCCCATTGTCTTTTACCCTTTGCTTCATCATAGCCTTGAGGTTCTTCATCTTCTTTAACCATGTAAGCATATTTTTTCTGAGTCAAGTAAGAAGTATCATATGAATACCTTGTAGGTTGTTTCCTCATTCTGGTTGACCTTCTTGGTTCACACTCTTCATGTATATCTGGATGTACTTCTTCATCAAATATTGGTCCATCTTCATTCCTTCTATATGATCCAACTCTTGATGTGCTTGCTTGCATATGTTCTTCATCACCATCTATCTGCATATGTGACTTACCTCTTGCACTCCTTCTTATCTCTTCTTCAAATGTTTCAAGATCACAATCTTTATCTGCATACCAACTCTTCTGTTCATCAAAAGTTACATCTCTAGAAACAATAAAATGTTTAGTCAGAGGACTCCATAGTCTATAACCCATTTGCTTTTCATCATACCCAATAAACACATATTTTTCTGCCTTTGGTTCAAGCTTATGTCTGAGTTGTGATGGCACATAAGCATAGGCAATTGACCCAAACACTTTACAATGGTCAAGTGTTGGTTTCTTACCCCACCAAGCTTCATAAGGGGTCATACCATTCAAAGCTCCACATGGTAGCCTATTCACAAGATATGTAGCTGTATTTACAGCCTCAGCCCAAAGATAATTAGGGCAATTCTTTTCCTTTAGCATTGCTCTTGTAAATTCAACCAATGTTCTATTTCTCCTTTCTGCCACCCCATTATGTTGAGGTGTATACCTGCAAGTTATCTCTCTTTTGATACCTGCATTCCAAAGATAGTCATTAAACTCTTGGGAGAAGTATTCTCCCCCTCCATCAGACCTTAGCCTCTTGAGTTTGTCACCTGTAACTCTTTCTGCATAAGCATGAAAATGTTTGAAGGCTCCAAAAACTTCTGATCTTTCCTTTAGAACATAAAGGGTTATCCACCTTGTAGCATCATCAATAAACAAAACATAATACCTAGATCCATTTATTGAACCTTCTTTTGTTGGTCCCCATACATCTGTATGTATGAGTTCAAGCAAACCATCATGCTTGAATCCTTTCTTCTGAAATGGTTGTCTATGAGCTTTTCCCATCTGACAAGCTTCACACTTGTATATCATATGTTGATTCTTTACATTTGGTAGCCCCATTACAGATTGATTCTCCACCATAGTTTTGATTCCTCTTTCATTGAAATGTCCCAATCTCTTATGCCAAAGATCTAACTCTGTAATTACTTCATCACCATGTGTGATTAGGGCTTGACCAACATTTCCTTGTACTTTGAGAGTAAAAAGTCTACCTTCCTTCTTACCACAAACAATGGGTTTGTATGCATCCTCTGGATCTTCAACAAATACCCCTTCATTTGTAAATCTGACTTGGAAACCTTTCTCCACTATTTGTCCAACACTAATCAGATTCTTTGGTATTGTTGGAACATACAAAACATTTGTTAATAAATCAGCTCCACTCCTGCACTTCACTTTTCCAATTGAATGCACATTATGTTTTGTATTATCACCTGTTTGTACTGTATGACTTGAATTGCCTTCTTCCAATTCTGACAATAATTCTATATTACCTGATAAATGATTTGAACAACCAGAGTCAATATAAAATACCTTGAGATCCTCCTTCTCTGATGAACTAATTGAATTCATCATCAATGTTGTATGGTTGTCATTCTGTGTATCATTTGCATAATTATAATATGTGGTGTTGTATGATTGATTCTGATTCCAATTTCTACCACCACCTCTTCCATAACTTCCTCTTGAATTCTGTCTTCCTCTTTGAAATTGATTCTGAAACCTTCCACCTCTTCCTCTGCCATTGTTATTCTGATTTTGGCTTGCTCCTTGTTGATTGTGCCAACAATCATATGCTAGATGATTGCTCAATCCACAAATCCAACATGTCTTCTTGTTATTGTTCTGATTACCTCTACCTCTTCCATTTCCTCAACCTTTACCTCTGCCAAAACCTCTTCCTCTTGCATAATTTGCTTGAGTTGTTGACTCTTCTTCATCCTTTGCTTTACCTTTATCTCCTTTCTTTTTGTTCTTCACATACATTGCAGAACTTTGACCTTTGTCTCCATCTGACTTCAAGTCTTGCTCAAATGTGAGCATCAATCCAAGTAATTGATTCAATTCTGGCACATAATGATTTAATGAGAGTTCTGTTGAAAGTACAAAGGGCTTCCATCTCTCATCACCTCTTAACCCTGCAAGTAATTGTGCTATCAACCTATGATCTTCAATATCCTCATCAATGGATCCAAGACTATCTGCCAAGTCCTTCATCTTAGTGACATAATCACTAATGCTCTGATTTTGCTTTTTCTTGAATGTGGTGAACTCTGACCATAAGCTAGCTTTCCTAGCTTTAGTAGTGTTTTGGAAGTGATCTTCCAAAGCATTCCAAATATCTTCAGCTGTTTCTAAACCTCTGATGTGTGGCAACAAATGATCTGTAATAGTGTTGTATATATAAGCTCTTGCACTTGCATCTCTTTTCTGCCATAACTTCAAAGCTTCTAGCTCTTCTTTTCTTGGATGACTTTCATCTTCAAATTTAGGCTTCTCCTCTTCACCTGTCACATATACCATTAGGTCCTTACTCATAAGTAAGGCCTCCATCCTCATTACCCAAGCAGGATAGTTATCTCTGTCCAATTTGTCAATGGACACATGATCAACCATGGTATTCTTACTTCTGCTTCAACCTGTAAGTGTAAGGTTAAAGAATGATACCTTTTTTAGACCTTTACCCTTGGGAGTAACTTCGAAATAATCTCCTGATGACTTTTGGTTGTTGAACACCTCAGCTTCCTCCTTCTTTGATAAAGAACTCTTCAATTCTTCTTGTATCTGCTATTCCTTTAGTCTCGAGGACCTTATCTGCTCTGATACCACTTGTTGGTGTGTAAAACACCACAAGAACCAAACTAATGTGGTATTAGAATACCTCCATAACCATCATTAGCTTAGCAAAACTCACATTGTAAGTATTCATCTCTGAATTTAGTGAAAATCAAAATTTCACTTCACAGAAATCTGCGCCTTTTCTTCAATCCTTCAATCTGACCTGTATTAGCTCAATCTTTGCAAAATCTTTTGGTCACTTGCTAAAGAATGTTCTTGCTAATGTTAAGCAACACATAATAACCAAAACTTTCAAGTAATAACTTCAAAATCTTCTGATTTAGCTTCAACCTTTTCACTATGTCTGAAAACTGAAAGTTTACTTCATCGATTTGACATACCTCCACTCTTAAACTGATTTCTCTGAGTACGCGTCCCGTTTCTCAAAGATCTTTTGACCAAATGTAGTTGAGGATAATAGCTTTCAAACGAGCTATCACTTACCAAAAACTTTACACTGTGCTTCGAGATCTGACCTTCAGAAGATCAGTCAAATGTGCGCCAGAAAAGTCGTAACTGTCAACTACCTTACACAGTCATATGAAATGACTTAGAACTCAATGTACAAGAGGAATTAGACTCAATCCTTCTACACAAACATGTGTTGATTATCAGAGAGGATGTGTACAAAATGGCTTGGCCTAATTTTGCTCACAGCCATGGAAAACTCTATGTTTATTGAGCTAGCATCCATGGGTCATATGTTGATCCAACTGTCGCAGTAGTTACCAAAACAGATGAAGGAGTTTACTGATAATCTCAGACAAGAATTCCAGCATAAGGTCGATGTTCTTGAAGCAGATATTAATCCACTCCAGGAAGAAGCGGATGTAGTAAAGGCAGAAAATCATGCTCTACGCATACAGATTCAACAGCTCCAGGCTAGACTTTCCGAACAAGAATCATTAATTAGTCAAAGAGACGCTGTGTTCGCTGAGATTCAAGTTAAAGATGATTTAATAAGTGCTACCGATGCAGAAATTATCCAGCTAAAACAGTTAGTCCAAGATAAGGAAGATGCTTGTATAGCACTGGGAAACTTGTTAGAAGAAACTAGAGAACAATTAGATGAAGTCGTGCAGAAAGGATAGGAAATGGCGGATTTAGCCAAAAGGACTAATGAAGAACTCCAGAGAACAAATTCTAATTTGTTTGAGGCGAATTCTGCTCTTAAAGTTCAGATGAATTTAACAGGTCAACTCCAGAAGGAGATTGCAGGGATAAGAAAAGAAAGGGATGCATATTACCGAACACTCCAATATAAGGCTCAAGAATTGGAGCGAAGAGAAAAGCAGCTCGGTGAAGCAGAAAATTGCCAGAACATTTAAATTAGCCCGAACAATGTATATCCAGGGTATAGTCGATGAGCCATAGATTTTGTATACCTGCGGGTTCAAGTCCACCGTGCGTGCCAGTGTAAGCCACCGGATTGGCATTTGTAAATCTTTTTCTTTTCATATTCCGTACGAACCGAAAGGTCGTTGCATAGAGTTGTATCTATTTATAAACTAATGAAAGGACGCTCCGGTAACGATCAGGAGGATCGCCAGACTGGTTGTCTGGGCGATTGCATTCTGTGAAGTTTCCATAGTGCGGTGTTGAGAAATCTGAGTATTATTGTTCATTGTCTCTGTTTGATTACATTAGTTTGTGTTTACGAACAATTCCTTTAACTTAGAAAAATGTAAGTTTGTGTTACGATAATGTTTACTTTGGCGTTGTGTACTGAGAAAGTATTGATCTGAATACGAATAGTAAGTTTGTAAGGGAACGAGCAAGAGTTTTTGTTAGTAAGTTGGATCAGTAGAGTTGTTTTAAATGTATTGTCATATGAGTGATTTAATTGGGAAATTCAAGTTAATCTATCTATCTATCTATCTATCTATCTATCTATCTATCTATCAATCTATCTATCTATCTATCTATATATCTATCTATCTATCTATCTATCTATCTATCTATCTATCTATCTATCTATCTATCTATCTATCTATCTATCTATCTATCTATCTATCTATCTATCTATCTATCTATCTATCTATCTATCTATCTATCTATCTATCTATCTATCTATCTATCTATCTATCTATCTATCTATCTATCTATCTATCTATCTATCTATCTATCTATCTATCTATCTATCTATCTATCTATCTATCTATCTATCTATCTATCTATCTATCTATCTATCTATCTATCTATCTATCTATCTATCTATCCATCCATCCATCCATCCATCCATCACCCCATCCATCCATCTATGTATCTATCTATCTATCTATCTATCTATATATCTATCTATCTATCTATCTATCTATCTATCTATCTATCTATCTATCTATCTATCTATCTATCTATCTATCTATCTATCTGTCTGTCTATCTATCTATCTATCTATCTATCTATCTATCTATCTATCTATCTATCTATCTATCTATCTATCTATCTATCTATCTATCTATCTATCTATCTATCTATCTATCTATCTATCTATCTATCTATCTATCTATCTATCTATCTATCTATCCATCTATCTATCTATCTATCTATCTATCTATCTATCTACCTATCTATCTATCTATCTATCTATCTATCTATCTATCTATCTATCTATCTATCTATCTATCTATCTATCTATCTATCTATCTACTTATCTACCTATCTACCTATCTATCTATCTATATATCTATCTATCTATCTATCTATCTATCTATCTATCTATCTATCTATCTATCTATCTATCTATCTATCTACCTATCTATCTATCTATCTATCTATCTATCTATCTATCTATCTATCTATCTATCTATCTATCTATCTATCTATCTATCTATCTATCTATCTATCTATCTATCTATCTATCTATCTATCTATCTATCCATCTATCTATGTATCTATCTATGTATCTATCTACCTATCTATCTATCTATCTATCTATCTATATATCTATCTATCTATGTATCTATCTATCTATCCATCTATCTATCTATCTATCTATCCATCTATCTATCCATCTATCGATCTATCGATCTATCGATCTATCAATCTATCGATCTATCTATCTATCGATCTATCTATCTATCTATCTATCTATCTATCTATCTATCTATCTATCTATCTATCTATCTATCTATCTATCTATCTATCTATCTATTGTTGGTGCAGACCAATCACCAATTGAAGGCTTGGAAGATTAAAGGATGAAGAAAGAATCAGTTCTTAAAGTTTGGAAGAAGATTACATTCAGAAGATAAGAGAAGTGTACACATATGTACATTAGTATAGTCATAACTGACTTAGATCTTTTGTTTAGTAAGAATCATGTACAAATTTATCTATAAATTCTTTGAGAAAAGTCGGGGAAAGTATGAGAGCATATGTGAAATTAGTTAGAAGTCAAGAATGAGGAAGGTAGAAGTCATGAGATAGAGGAAAAGTTAGTTGAGTTAGCTCTCATCATTCAACTGTATTTTCTTCTGCGTAAATGAAAATTTTTGCGCCCGATGTTTCTGCGTGTTCTCCTTCTACAGTAGATCAATTGTGAAATGTTTTTGTACAAGTCTAAGTTGAGAGTTGCTTGACCTCTGTGCAAAGTTTTAGCTTCCAATTGTAATCAGACTGAGAGAATTAAGTGTAGGAACATTTATATGTGAAGTGTGTTCACAGGTTCCTAAAAGAGGCGCAGATTTTGAAGTCAATGTTTTGGTCATTTCTCCCAGCACAGTTTAAAGTTTTGCATGAGTGAGGGCTTAATCTTTAAGTTGGAAGATAAGCTACTCATGGCTAGAAGCATTTGTTTAAACGGGTTCTATTCAAGGAGAACCAAGTCTTAAAAGTTGCAGGTGTAAAATCGACTGTTCTGTATGACAGTTTCTGACATAGATAACTTGTGAAGTTGATTTCTCAAGTTATACTTAATCTTTTGAAGTGATTCAACTTGGAGTAGATGCGCAATCTCTAGGAGATACTTCATACAAAGTTTCATCAAAAACTTTACACGTTTGATAGGTCAATGTGGAGAAATAGTGCAGCAGACTTTTCTGTGTTTCATCTTCTTCACAGAATTGTTAATCCTTTGATAGTTAGTAATTGATCCTCTAAATGAGTGAAAGGTTTTGACTTATTCTTGGTAAAGAGGTGCTCTAATCACAAGAATAGGTTGTTCTTTTGGAGATCAACACTCTCCATCAGTGGTATGAGAGCAGGAGACATCAATTTGAAGAAAGGAGGATCCCGACTGCTGCAGATTCAAGAAATTCAACACTTGAAGGACTAAGAAGTGAAAGCTTGGAGTCAAAGCTCGAGGAGAAGACTATTTGATATCAAGAAAGGCAAAAGGAGTTCAATTCGAAGTAAAGGTACATACATTGTTTGTAAAGCTTGAAGATTTCAATACACAGGTGGACACAAGATGGGAGAAAGCTTGCAGATTGATAAGCTAGATAGGGAGAACTATCCAGCATGGTCCATGAGGATGGAAGCACACCTCATGAGCAAAGATCTTATATCATTTATTACAGGAGATGAAGAAAAACCTGAGTTTGCAGATCCTAGTATTCCTACTAGGGAAGAGCTTGCAATGTTGAAGACTTGGATGAGAAAGGATGCTCAAGCAAGGAGTATCATCTACATGGCTGTAAATGATTACCTTCTACCTCACATTAGAGGTTTGGAAAGTGTTACAGATGTTTGGAATGCCTTGGAAGAGCATTTCCAAAATACAACTAAGTCAAGGAAGTCCTCACTATGGGCTGAGTTCACAACCTTCAAGAAGAAGAGCTCACAATCAATTTCAGATTATGTGGCAAGGATGAAAGATATTGCAGATAGCTTGGGAGTAGTGGATGAAGACATTGAAGAGGAAAAGTTGGTAAGACAAATACTTACAGGTTTGAGAGGAGATGAGAAGTGGAAGCCTTTTATATTGTCCATAGAATTGTCACTTGATCACTTTACTCCTGATCTTAATCAATTGCTAGGACACATGCTAACCTTTGAGCAGGATCTTAAAGGAGACAATGATAGAAGTACAAGTCAAGCTATGTACTCCAAGGACAAGAAAAAGAATGGCAAGGGAAAGCAATCAAATGATGATGAAGGGAATTCAAATCAAGCTAACTTCACAAAAGGGAAGATGAATTTCAGAGGTAAAGGAAGAGGAGGTAAGAATAAAGATAATGCTAAAGCTTGTTGGATTTGTGGCAGAACAAATCATTTGGCAAATGATTGTTGGTATAACAATCAAAATGGAGGAAACAATAATCAGAATTATAGTCAAAGAGGTAGAGGAGGCAGAAACCAAAGAGGCAATTTCAGAGGAAGAGGAGGTAGGACATCATATGGTAGAGGAGGTGGAAGAAACTTCCAATCTCAGTCCTACAACAATAATTAAATCTGATAAGTGTAGGGAAAATTGTGGAGAAAGGATATGAGGTAAGATTCACAAATGATGGTGTTTATGTACAAGATCCAAATCAGGGATATAGAAACATAATTGCAGGTAAAAAGGAAGGAAGATTGTTCACTCTCAAAGTCCAAGGTAATGTGGGACATGCATTATTTACCTATGGAAGTCAAAAGGTATCTGAATTAGACCTATGGCATAAAAGGCTAGGTCATTTCAATGAGAGAGCTATAAAGGAGATGTCAAAGAATCAGATAGTGCTTGGATTGCCAAACATTGAAGGGCAACATATGGTGTACAAGTGTGAAGCTTGTCAATTAGGTAAAGCACATAAGAGTTCTTATAACAAATCAGGGTACAAGCATTCAAATATGCTTGAATTGGTTCATACAGATGTATGGGGTCCCTCAAGGGACTATAGCATAAATGGATCCAGATATTATGTGTTGTTTGTTGATGATGCAACCAGGTGGATTACCTTGTATGTAATCAAGGATAAATCAGAAGCTTTCAAGACATTCAAACATTTTCATGCTTATGCAGAAAGGATCACAGGGCAAAAGCTCAAGAGGTTAAGATCAGATGGAGGGGGAGAGTATTTCTCTAAAGAGTTTGATGATTATTTGTGGAATGCAGGTATCAAAAGAGAAGTAACTTGCAGGTACTCCCCTCAACAGAATGGAGTAGCAGAAAGGAGGAATAGGACTCTTGTAGAGTTTGCAAGAGCCATGATGAAGGAAAAGAATTGTCCAAATTACTTATGGGCAGAAGCCATTAACACTGCAACATACCTTGTGAATAGGTTGCCTTGCAAAGCTTTGGATGGAGGAACCCCTTATGAAGCATGGTGGGGTAAGAAGCCTACTCTTGATCATTGTAAAGTATTTGGATGTATTGCATATGCTTATGTTCCTTCACAATTAAGACATAAGCTAGAACCAAAAGCAGAGAAGTATGTGCTTATTGGATATGATGATAGATAGATGGGTTACAGGTTGTGGAGTCCATCCACAAAGCAATTTCTTGTTACTAAAGATGTGACATTTGATGAGCAAAATATGTGGTATACAGGATCACCAAATGAGTTTGCAGGTGTTGAAGAAATACAAAGGAAAGGGAAGGCAAAGGTAAAAGTATGTGAAGAAATTGTTGATGAAGTTGACTCTAGAAGTAGAGTGCAGGATCATATAGAAGAAGGACCAAGATTTGATCCAGAATCAAATGAGGCTGAAACTTCAAGAAGTGCAGAAATCAGAAGATCTACAAGGGAAAGGAAAGAACCTATAAGGTATAGTTATGATACATCTTTCCTAACAACAAAAGATTATGCTTACATTGTGAAAACAGAAGAAGATCCAACAACTTATGAAGAAGCCAAAGGTAAACAGAATTGGGAGAAGGCAATGCAGGAAGAGTATGATGCTCTACTTGAAAATGAAACTTGGGAACTAGTACCAAGACCAAAGAATCAGAAGGTCATTGGATGTAAGTGGGTATATAAAACAAAGAGGTTTGCAGATGGTAAGGTGTCTAGATATAAGGCTAGACTTGTGGTCAAAGGTTATGCCCAAACTTATGGGGTAGATTATGATGAAACCTTTAGTCCTGTTGCTAAGATGTCTACAATTAGAACATTGATTGCTATTGCTGCTTGCAAGGGATGGAAATTATCACAATTGGATGTGAAAAATGCATTTCTAAATGGATACATTGCAGATGAAGTATATATGGAGCAACCAGAAGGCTTCATGGAATCAATTGGATCAGATTATGTGTGTAAGCTCAAGAGAGCTTTATATGGGTTGAAGCAAGCCCCAAGAGCTTGGAGTTACAGATTGGTCAAGTTCTTGAATGAATGTGGATTTCAAGCATCAAAGGCAGATAGTAGCTTGCTAGTAAAGGCAAGTGAAAATGGATACATTTACATATGCATTTATGTTGATGATATTATTGTTACAGGAACAGATGCTCAAGGAATCAATGAACTCAAAAGACAAATAGAGAAGGAGTTTAAGATAAGTGATTTGGGAAACTTATCTTATTTTCTAGGAATGCAGATTGTGTATACTCAACATGGAGTATATGTTTCACAAGAGAGATACTTGAAGAATCTTCTAGTCAAGTTTAACATGGAAGATTGCAGGACCTCAACTACACCATTGGAAGTAAATCATAAATTAAGCAGGTATGGAGGTGAAGAGTTCAATGATATGAAGAAATATCAGAGTTTGGTAGGTAGTTTAATCTATGCTACCTTGACAAGGCCAGATCTATCATATGCAGTAGGTGTGTTGTCACAATTTATGCATTGTCCAAAGAAGACTCATTGGATTGCAGCCCAAAGGGTACTCAGATATATCAAAGGAACCCTAAGTGAAGGTTTGTATTATGGTTTCACTTCTGACACAAGAATCAAAGTGTTTAGTGATGCAGATTGGGCAGGTGACTCAGATGATAGAAGGTCTACTCATGGGTATCTCTGTTATGTTGGAGATAAGCTAGTTTCTTGGTGTTCAAAGAAGCAACATACAGTTGCTTTATCATCCACAGAAGCTGAGTATAAGGGAATGGTAGAAGCTGCAAAGGAAGTGATATGGTTGAAGACTTTGATGAAAAGTTTTGAGATTGATCATAGTACTCCAATAATTTTTGGAGACAATATGAGTTCTTTGTATTTGGCAGCTAACCCTGTTTTTCATGCCAGGACTAAGCATATAGAGATTCAGTATCATTTCTTGAGGGAAAAGGTACTAGATAAAGAGATTGAAGTGATGTACACTCCAACAAAAGAACAAGTGGCAGATATGATGACAAAGAGCTTGGATGGACCTAAGTTACAAAGGTTCAAAGACATGGCAAGTATAAAGAAGACAGAGAAAACCTCAATTGATGATTGAGGGGGAGCTGTTGGTGCAGACCAATCACCAATTGAAGGCTTGGAAGATTAAAGGATGAAGAAAGAATCAGTTCTTAAAGTTTGGAAGAAGATTACATTCAGAAGATAAGAGAAGTGTACACATATGTACATTAGTATAGTCATAACTGACTTAGATCTTTTGTTTAGTAAGAATCATGTACAAATTTATCTATAAATACTTTGAGAAAAGTCGGAGCAAGTATGAGAGCATATGTGACATTAGTTAGAAGTCAAGAATGAGGAAGGTAGAAGTCATGAGATAGAGGAAAAGTTAGTTGAGTTAGCTCTCATCATTCAACTGTATTTTCTTCTGAGTAAATGAAAATTTTTGCGCCCGATGTTTCTGCGTGTTCTCCTTCTACAGTAGATCAATTGTGAAATGTTTTTGTACAAGTCTAAGTTGAGAGTTGCTTGACCTCTGTGCAAAGTTTTAGCTTCCAATTGTAATCAGACTGAGAGAATTAAGTGTAGGAACATTTATATGTGAAGTGTGTTCACAGGTTCCTAAAACAGGCGCAGATTTTGAAGTCAATGTTTTGGTCATTTCTCCCAGCACAGTTTAAAGTTTTGCATGAGTGAGGGCTTAATCTTTAAGTTGGAAGATAAGCTACTCATGGCTAGAAGCATTTGTTTAAACGGGTTCTATTCAAGGAGAACCAAGTCTTAAAAGTTGCAGGTGTAAAATCGACTGTTCTGTATGACAGTTTCTGACATAGATAACTTGTGAAGTTGATTTCTCAAGTTATACTTAATCTTTTGAAGTGATTCAACTTGGAGTAGATGCGCAATCTCTAGGAGATACTTCATACAAAGTTTCATCAAAAACTTTACACGTTTGATAGGTCAATGTGGAGAAATAGTGCAGCAGACTTTTCTATGTTTCATCTTCTTCACAGAATTGTTAATCCTTTGATAGTTAGTAATTGATCCTCTAAATGAGTGAAAGGTTTTGACTTATTCTTGGTATAGAGGTGCTCTAATCACAAGAATAGGTTGTTCTTTTGGAGATCAACACTCTCCATCATCTATCTATCTATCTATCTATCTATCTATCTATCTATCTATCTATCTATCTATCTATGTATCTATCTATGTATCTATGTATCTATCTATCTATCTATCTATCTATCTATCTATCTATCTATCTATCTATCTATCCATCCATCCATCTATCTATCTATCTATCTATCTATCTATCTATCTATCTATCTATCTATCTATCTATCTATCTATCTATCTATCTATCTATCTATCTATCTATCTATCTATCTATCTATCTATCTATCTATCTATCTATCTATCTATCTATCTATCTTTCTTTCTTTCTTTCTATCTATCTATCTGTCTATCTATCTATCTATCTATCTATCTATCTATCTATCTACCTATCTATCTATCTATCTATCTATCTATCTATCTATCTATCTATCTATCTATCTATCTATCTGTCTGTCTGTCTATCTATCTATCTATCTATCTATCTATCTATCTATCTATCTATCTATCTATCTATCTATCTATCTATCTATCTATCAATCTATCTATCTATCTATCTATGTATCTATCTATTTATCTATACATCTATGCATCCATCTATCTATCTATCTATCTATCTATCTATCTATCTATCTATCTATCTATCTATCTATCTATCTATCTATCTATCTATGTATCTATCTATTTATCTATCTATCTATCTATCTATCTATCTATCTATCTATCTATCTATATATCTATATATCTATCTATCTATCTATCTATCTATCTATCTATCTATCTATCTATCTATCTATCTATCTATCTATCTATCTATCTATCTATTTACCTATCTATCTATCCATCTATGCATCTATCTATCTATCTATCTATCTATCTATCTATCTATCTATCTATCTATCTATCTATCTATCTATTTATCTATCTATCTATCTATCTATATATCTATCTATCTATGTATCTATCTATCTATCTATCTATCTATCTATCTATCTATCTATCTATCTATCTATCTATGTATCTATCTATATATCTATCTATCTATCTATCTATCTATCTATCTATCTATCTATCTATCTATCTATCTATCTATCTATCTATCTATCTATCTATCTATCTACCTTTCTATCTATCTATCTATCTATCCATCTACCTTTCTATCTATCTATCTATCTATCTATCTATCTATCTATCTATCTATCTATCTATCTATCTATCTATCTATCTATCTATCTATCTATCTAGCTAGCTATCTATCACTTGTGAAGTTATAGCCACAAAAGTAGTGAGTTAGATAGCTCTTATAATCTGGAGAGGTCAAATCATAGCAATAGGGTTTCCTACCTAGAGGTTCCACAAGGGCCCTACAAGACTGAATTAAAGTGCATTGGAACCAGTCAATAGGTGCTCACATCTATGAGAATGGTTTGGGAATATCAATACTATGATTGAGAAACCTAGACCACTTCTCATTGTCCCATATCAGTGAGTTCTTTCTCCAATCCATAGAACGACATCCTTAACCTTTCCACATTCTTTGCCCTTATCTTTTCAATGATCATGAATTCCATCTTGGAACTCCTTGGCATCATTTTCATGAGAGCAAAGACTAAGGTTTCTAATGTCGATTAATTCAAAGGTCTATTTAGGTTGACCTTTGAACTTTACTTGGTATCGAACTATAAAAGGGTTTGATCTTTTTGACCAAGGTATGCCTCTTGGATTATCCAACCATAAAAATTTGGATATATATGACCAAGTTAGGTCACTTGGCTTTCTCAAAATTCCTCTAGCTAATTTAACATGAGATAAGATCAAGTCTTTTCTCCTTTAGATCCCTTTTTCAATGATATTTACCCATGGGATTTTTTTGGGATCTTCAACCTTCACAAGTGGATATCTTTGCTTAAGTCTTCAACATCATATTGATGTTCTTCAAACCATTAACTATTCTCCTTTTAGGGATCAACGATTATATGTCACCCTTTTGACTTAAGCAAGTTGACATGCTTATCGATCCAAACTTTGGATCCATCTTTATCCATTCTCAAATGCCCTACTCTGATTATGCTTCAAATCTTTGGCTAGATTACCTTAATTTACTTGCCAAATTGGGATTCTTTAATGAATTCCCTTCTTACCTATCTGGTTCTTATTTTGTTTGAGATTTAACTCAAACACACTTAGGTACTTGGACATCCAATGTACTCCTTAACTTTCATGAGAGAGTTAAGGAATATCTTTTGCTTAGAAGTATCATATTGATGATACCTTTCTTCACCCCCTTTAAAGAGTTTTCATCCTCGAAAACTGTAGGAAATTGATGATCTTTTAATTTCCTATCCAAATGGGAGGTTCATTTATGCTAAATCATTCACTCAAAAAGCTCTCCAATATCCTTGAGCTTAAGCTTCCATTATCCTTAAGTTTAGTGTCCCTTACCACTGAACCCATTTAAGTGACATTGTAAACTTAGATGTCCCATACCATCCGATTTACAATCGCACCTTAGTGTAGACAACTTTAGCTCTTACTCAAGGCTTTAACTCCATTCGTTTTATTCTTATCAAATATAATCAACATCTTGGTAAGTTACATTCTTGAGTTAAGGAATATCTTTTGCTTAGAGGTATCATATTGATGATACCTTTCTTCCCCCCCTTTAAAGAGTTTTCATCCTCGAAAACTGTAGGAAATTGATGATCTTTTAATTTCCTATCCAAATGGGAGGTTCATTTATGCTAAATCATTCACTCAAAAAGCTCTCCAATATCCTTGAGCTTAAGCTTCCATTATCCTTAAGTTTAGTGTCCCATACCACTGAACCCACTTAAGTGACATTGTAAACCTAGATGTCCCATACCATCCGATTTACAATGGCACCTTAGTGTAGACAACTTTAGCTCTTACTCAAGGCTTTAACTCCATTCGTTTTAGTCTTATCAAATATAATCAACATCTTGGTAAGTTACATTCTTACAGAGTCTTGATTTTTTCTTTGGAAAGATGTTGAGCTTTTGTTGAACTATTTCCTTGATTAGATGCAATCAAAGTTATCTTTGTTTATGTCATTTGATAATAGAGCTAGTATTCTCATACTAGATATCATCTATTGACATAAGTAGGCATCTGTATCAAAGGTTATAGTCAATCATAAGCTTTGCTAAATGGTTACCTTGTTAACCATCTTGATAAATTGTTTCTTACTCATAGAGCACATTTTGGAGTAGAGTTCTTAAGGATTTCTTTCAACCCTTTAATCTTCATCTTCTCTAGATATGCTTAATGAGTTAGAATTCTTCACTCTTGAAGAAATTTTCTCAAAGCTCCAAATGGATCCTACATCTTGTCAGTGAAGGAAGAAGCTTATTGGGGAAGAAATGAATGCTTAAAAGGGTAAAATGGTTCAACCATTTTTTCCCTAATATGTCATTTGAGGACATTCTCTTCCCCCTTTTAGTGTGATCATTGTCCCCAATGATCAGATGTTGAAGTTCCTATGAACTTCTTAACATCATTCCCAATGAAAAATTATCCCATGTATGTAGGGTCTCATATAATCTTCTAGTTTCTCCTTTGGTTTTCCATGCATATGTGATTCAATCCATGCATCATAGTGTATACCAAAAACAATCTCATCTTTTCTCGAAAATGTTTAGCATGCGTAAGGTCCAAAAATTGAGCCCCTCTTTAAAGCATGCATGGAACTCTTTAAAGCATGCATGTAATTCACATATAGAACTCCATTTAAGTGCAAAAGATCTATATTGATTGCATGCTTCCATTTGAGTTCATGCCATGCTAGTTGAATATTCCATGTCAATTTTTTCAACAACCTTCATTTGGGGATCCCATTCTATGCTAATGATGAAGGTTTGTCTATTCTTCTATGCTTTAAATGTAGCACTCCAATAAGTAAATTCATGCATCATTTTGAGTGCATGGGGATCTCACGTATTTCATTTAAAATGCATTCTTTCATGCATTTTTCTAGCATGGCAAACAAATATGAAAATAACACTTACCTCGGACATCAAAGCTACGTCCTTCCTTTGATCCCTTGTATGGTGAGGCTTCCCTATTGGGATACTTCCTACTTGAGGTTGCAAGCTTGGACCATCATGACATCCCAACTTTCAGTATCCTTCATTTGAAATCTATTGGGTTACGCCCACACAAGTTCGGACCTTGTAACTGCCGCCTCTCCAAACTATAATTCACACGGTGTAACCATGACATTTTCAAGTTGGGCTCTTTTCGGTTCACTTGCCGCTACTAGGGAAATCCTTGTTAGTTTCTTTTAATCCGCTTAATGATATGTTTAAACTCAATATTTAACCTTACCAGAACTATGAAGGTTCGCACATGTATGCTAACACTCATATATGAAATAGATTTATATTTGTTGCATCATATATGAGATGAATTCAATGCATATTAGTGTACAAATCGTATAATACTTATTTTCATGTTTCGAGACAAATAAATTCCATTCTTTCTATTTCATGTTCTATTCATACTTAGAATGCATGAAATCTTTTGCTTGCATATCTCATACATATATGCTAATGCAACTATATGCAACGAGAATAATTTAAATTGAAAAGTCGTGAGTTCAAAACTTGAAAATAATGAGGAAAACTATATAAAATGAATAGAATACTTCCCCATATTTTTTCGATGCTTCACATAGAACTCCATGCTTGAAAAAAAAAATGGATCTCAAAGCATTGCTCATGAGTGTGTAAGATGACCATCTTCAATCCTCTATGTCGAGGGCCACCATTAACACCACGTTGAGTCTAAGAAAGAACTCACGAAGAGAGCGGCAGAAGGAATGAAAATGCCCATCGAATGGCTAAGAGGGGACGGGATAATCCCATATACGATGGGCCTTTGCAGCCTTACTATCAAGCTTCAGAACAGCACGCGGTGCGTGATCAGCTCTACGCCAAGGCCTAAAATTGACGGTTTTTTTCCCGTCATAGGCAATTTTTCCTGTCAATAACGGGTGAAAAAATTGTTTACCTGTCAAAATACAGGGACATGCGAAGATTTTCCTGTCAACGGACAAGTTGAAGGTAAATTTACTTGTCAATTGACAAGTGCTAATAATAAAATCACCTGTCATTTTTTCTATATAATAGTTTATTGATAGATATGTATATAAGTTTAAATTGAGCGGACAACATATGAGTAAAACCTGCATCGAGTTTTTTAAAATCTAAAATATTCCAATGTTTCACATAAGCTTTTTAAAGTTTGAAGTCTATACGTATGAAACCTAGAAGCGGGCATGAGGGGCGGCGGGTAGGTCTTCGTTTCTGTGTGAAATCTCATTAGGTTCAAAATTCAAATTCTAGCATAGATAAGACTATACGTATGAAACCTAGAAGCGCGCATGAGGGGCACTGGGAACGTATTTGTTTATGTGAAATCTCATTAGGTCTGATTCCATCCGAATTCTGGTGATGTTTTGTAAAGCACCGCATGCAAGAAACTGCGTAGTGCAGAGTCTCAAGTGTCGAGCTGGTTATATTGGTTAGGTTGGGGCTGGTTAGAAGCTTATCTCAGACAGTGAAGCATTGCGTGAAAGCATCCGTCTAGATACTCCTCTGATCCTGACATCTCACCTCAGTAGCTATTGACTCTTGAGTCTGCAACAGATACATTTTCCATCGCGCATGAATGTTGAGGATTTTTGAGGCGTTCGAAGTTCATCTTCAGGTTATCGCCAGGTATTTTTTCTGCCGTCCAGCAAGTGATCGAGGAAAGATAATACATTCGCTTCATGTTCAAAGGTATGTACAGTTTTTGGTGTCTGTCCTGTACGCATATTATAGTAGTTTGTATATGAGAAAAAACAAATAATCCAATGATGCTTAGAATTAGTTATTATATCATATCTAAAACTTTGAGTTGTACTTGCATGGCAATGATGGCATATGTCTCTACATGCATATATACACCTGTTTTGTGTGCCATATCCGTAGTTTTATCCACAATAGTATAGTGGCATTTCAGTCCCGTTATTGAATGTTTGTATTTATGCGAAAAATATATACATTTTCAATTAAGCTTATGGATGTAGCCTCATATTCTGCAGATATTTATGTACGACATGGAGCTTGCTTATGCAATATGGATTATATGAAAAGGGGAGATGATGAGACTTTTGGAGTTTTTCAACAACTCAACACTACACTCTGTCAACCTTCAAAAGTCAGGTGTGTCAAGACTCAAAACTGAAGCTCCAAACAGTAATCTCAGCTTTCAAGCTCCAATGACAAGTTACAACTGACGATCTTTCATGTTTCAAATACAATGAGCATATTGGCTATAGCTTGTCAAAGTACATATATATGGCTGTAGCTTATCATAGTAGTTCATTGCGAAATATTTAGAGAATTAAAACTGTTGAGGTATTTTATAACTAGAGTACGTTTCAAGTATCTATTGCATCATAATTTTGAGCAAACATAAGTTTTTCTTTGGGTCTTTCTTGTACTGGATAGCTCCTAAGTTCATAGTGGTTATTATTGTTTTACCTAAATGAGTTATGTGAAAAAGGAGCTACCTGCGAAGCATTGAGTATAAAACTTGATGTTTTGTAATAATATAAAATTTTGAGATGGTTGTACAGTTAATGATCTTTGTGTTGTTCATTCTTTAGTTTTAGATAACATCCAAAATGTGTGTAATTCAACTTAGAAGATACTCAAATAAACAAAAGATCTTTATTACATTCAATAGATAAGGTAACATGTTTTTAATTGTTTTTGAGAATGTGCAGTCATAATATGGGATGGTATTCGTTAATACATCACTGAGGATTCCTAATATGTCCTCAAGCAAGGTTCTTTTAATACATAACAGCTATCCCAATTCACACTCTCTTGAGGAGAAATAGGTCTTCCCACAAGGTTCTTTTAGGACATAACAACTCTCCTCAACCATGCTGTGTAAAAGTGAAACAGTTGTAGGATGTCTTAATAGAACTTGCATTATTTTTTTCAAAAAGCTTTCCAAAGCATTTAGGCATGGTACTTTTTGAAAGATAGGTGGTATTAACAATAAAGTCATGAGATATAAAGAGTCCTGATATATAAACATCTCGAAATGTCAAAGGATTATCTCAATCCACAACGGCCTGTTCCGTGTGATGTAGTTAGTTTTCAAATATATATTTAAGTATGGAAAAAGACAAGTTTACGTATTGCAAATGCGATATCTAAGCGTAGATTATGTTTTTTAAACAAGCATGACTTGATTACTCCATTGATAGCTTTTCGAATTCATGAAAAATAATTTTCATTTGCTCTATGAAAATTGTTCTTAGCGTAGGCTTTGTCTTTGAACATGAAGCGAATATAAAATGCAAATTTACTTTCCATTTAAAAAGTCATAGTTTTTGAATATATACAGTTTTTAGAGCTCAAAAGCTTTAAAAGCTCCCGTGATCAAATTAGGGTTTGCATATACACTTTGATTGTTTTTATAGGCAAGAGTCAGTTTCAAGGGATTGTAGGAAAATTTCAAGGGATTGGTTCTCCTACAGCAATCTAATTATTCACAATT
>CM035442.1:44554824-44559824 GCA_020310875.1 Ceratopteris richardii | reverse complement strand
ATTTGTCTGCCTGTCTGTCTATCTGTCTATATATCTGTCTGTCTATCTGTATGTATGCCTATCTATCTATCTATTTGTCTATCTATCTATCTATCTGTCTACCTATCTATCTATCTATCTATCTATCTATCTATCTATCTATCTATCTATCTATTTATCTATCTATCTATCTATCTATCTATCTATCTATCCATCTTGTTGATGTGTGAAACATCACAAACAATGAATTAATGTGACACTAGACAAGCTTTATGGTCACCATTAACTCATTGCCACTTCAGACTTTGAGAAATGATAGCCAAAAACAAAGAGCTTTACTCTTCAAAAAGTTCGTGTCATTGTAATGACATACCTTTTGTATTTTGCTAATTTCTCTTAGCATAAAGATTATTTTACCAAGAGCTTCTGGAAGATGAAATAGAAGAGAAGACCAACAAGCTATTATTTGCAAGAAATGGATCTCTAGAACTCAAGTTATGGCCTTCACAAGATGACTATGTCTAACTGCCAAAATTGGAAATTTTGCTTGTTATAATAAGCACACGTGTCTAAAAATGAAAATTTGATGCCTAGCATCGAATTGCAATGACTATTTGATGTCAAGCATCGACTTGAGGTGTTTTTAGCCACTTCTCATCAGGGATTCGATGCCAAGCATCGACGTCCTGCATAAAACCTCAACCTTTGAGATTCCAAAACAATAGATGATTTCATGCACACTTAGAATATCTCTTATCAACTAGAATTCGATGCCACGCATCGACTTTATGCATAAACGCGATGTTAGGCATCAAGTTTCTCCACAAACCTCATCTTTTCAAGAAGACTTACCTGTAGATAAAAGTCAGATATGAAAACATAGAGTTATCAGCACAAACTCGATGCCAAGCATCGAGTTTCTTGGAAAACTTGAACTTTTGAACTCATCACACAGTAGACAAGCATGGAGATGATGGAGAGAATCTCATACATAGAACTTTACTTACTTCTTCTCATAGCTATAAAAACTCAGAAGCTTACGGGTGCTTCCTCACTCAGAGAGTCCAACTATACTCAGTCATACAAAATGAACTCCTTCTCACATTCTATCACTCTTTTCCACATCGCGTCAGTTGATACAAACTAACTTATATAGCTTTTATCAATCTCGTGACTTTTAGAAAACTTCAAGAACTAAAGTGAAATAACTTTACAAATATAATACACTTGTGAATTTGTCCCTTCACATAGGCATGTGGTTTTCTTCTAAAGTTTTGACCTTCAAATATATGTCCAATTAGTGATTGTTTGTCCAGTAGCTCCCCCTCAATCATTAATTGACATTCTCTGTTTCTTCATATCATCTTCTTTTCTTTTACTCCTGCCATGCTTTTGAATCTGCTGGTCTTCACACAATCCAAGCTCTATGTCATTATATCTGCTATCTGATCCTTTGTAGAAATGTACTTCACTTCAATTTCTTTCTCCATTACCTTTTCTCTCAGGAAATGATAATGTATCTCAATATGTTTTGTTCTTGCATGAAATTCTAGATTTGCTGCAAGATAAAGTGAAATCATATTATCTGCATGTATTGTAGGTATACCTTGATCAATGCCCAAGCTTTTGAATAATTTCTGCATCCATATGACGTCTTTAGGTGCTTCCACAAGTCCTTTGTACTCAGCTTCAATTGATGATAATGCTACTATATGTTGTTTCTTCGAACACAAACTTACAGGCTTATCACCAATATATATCATGTAACCATGAGTTGATCTCCTCTCATCTTGATTACCTGCCCAGTCTGAGTCACTATAGGCTCTCAACTTCAAATCTGATGTAAAAGGATAATACAATCCTTCCTTTATGGTTACTTTGATATATCTGAGAACTCTTTGACCTGCAATCCAATGTGGGTCCTTTGGACAATGCATGAATTGTGACAACACTCCCAGTGCATAACTAAAATAAGGTCTTATTAGTGTAGCATAAATAAAACTACCCACAAGAGATTGATACTTCCTCATATCTTTGTATTCTGCACCATCATATTTACTAAGCTTGTGATTAACTTCAAGTGGAGTTGAAGCTTCTCCACAATTTTCCATATCAAATTTCTTCAATAGATTCAGAAGATACCTTTCTTGTGATACAAATATGCCATGATCTGTATAGGTGACTTCCATATCAAGAAAGTATGACAACTTTCCTATCTTGCATAATTTTTCAAGTAATCTCTTTACCTCCTTGATTCCTTCATCTGAAGTACATGTGATTATAATGTCATCTACATAAATACAAATGTAGACTGTACCTTCCTCTGCTCTTTTGATGAGTAGACTTGGATGTGCTTTTGAACTTTGATATCGAAGATCATTGAGATACTTCACCAATCTATAGTTCCATGCTCTTGGAGCTTGCTTCAATCCATAGAGTGCTCTTCTCAATCTGCAAACAAAATTTCGATACCTGGAATCTATAAACCCTTGAGGTTGTTCCATGTATACCTCATTTGATATGTATCCATTCAAGAATGCATTCTTTATATCTAGTTGACTTAGGGTCCATCCTTTTGAAGTTGCAATAGCAATGATTGTCCTTATTTTTGACACCTTAGCTACAGGACTGAATGTTTCATCATAATCTATGCCATATGTTTGGGCATAGCCTTTCACCACCAGTCGAGCTTTGTATCTAGCTATACTTCCATCTGCAAGTTTCTTCACTTTATAAACCCATTTATTTCCAATTACTTTCTTACCATTTGGTTTAGGAACAAGTTCCCATGTCTTATTCTCATCTAGTGCATTGAACTCTTCCTTCATTGCTTCTTCTCATTGTTTCTTATCTTTAGCTTCATCACAGTTCTGAGGTTTTTCATCATCTTTGACCATATATGCATAGTTCTTCTGAGTTATGTAAGAAGTATCATAAGAATACCTTTCTGGTTGCCTTCTAGTCCTGCTTGACCTTCTTTGTTCACATTCTTCATAAGTGTCTGGATAGACTTCTTCATCAAATATAAGAGCTTCTTCATTTCTTCTTGTTAATCCACTTCTGGATGTGCTTGCTTGCATATAGTCTTCATCTCTATTCACCTGCACAATTGATTTTCCTTTCTCTCATCTTCTTACCCCTTCTTCAAATTCTTTAGCTATATGACTTTGATCTGCATACCAACTTTTCTGTTCATCAAATGTAACATCTCTAGAAACAAGAAATTGTTTGGTTAGAGGATTCCACAACGTGTAACCCATCTGCTTTTGATCATAACCAATGAACACATATTTTTCTGCCTTTGGTTCAAGTTTATGTCTAAGTTGTGATGGCACATAAGCATATGAAATTGATCCAAACACTTTACAATGATCTAGTGTTGGTTTCTTGCCCCACCAAGCTTCATATAGAGTCATTCCATTGAGAGCTGCACATGGTAATCTATTTGCAAGATATGTAGCTATATTTATAGCATCAGCCCAAAGAGAATTTGGACAATTCTTCTCCTTCAACATAGCTCGTGCTATACCATTTTGTTGTGGTGTATACCTACATGTTATTTCTCTCTTAATACTCTTGGGAGAAGTATTCTCCCCCTCCATCAAACCTTAGTCTCTTAAGCTTTTGACCTGTGACTCTCTCTGCATATGCATGAAAATTCTTGAAAGCTCCAAACACTTCTGATCTTTCCTTCAAAACATACAGAGTTGTCCATCTTGTAGCATCATCAATGAAAAGAGCATAATACCTTGCGCCACTGATAAATCCTTCTTTTGTTGGTCCCCATACATCTGTATGAATGAGCTCTAGTAATCCATCATGTTTTAATCCTTTCTTCTGAAATGATAACCTATGTGCTTTATCCATTTGACATGCTTCACACTTATAAACCATATGTTGACTCTGCACATTTGGTAATCCTAGTACATACTGATTTGCAACCATAGCTTTAATTCCTCTTTCATTGAAATGACCTAATCTCTTATGCCAGAGATCATGTTTTGTAATCACTCCTTCACCATGTGTGAGCAAAGCTTGACCAATGTTCCCTTGCACTCTTAAATTAAAGAGTTTACCTTCTTTCTTACCACAAACAATCTGATTGTATCCATTCTCTGGATCTTCAACAAATACTCCTTCATTTGTAAACCTGACTTGAAAACCTTTTTCAACTATTTGTCCCACACTAATCAAGTTTTTAGGTATTGTGGGAACATACAAAACATTGGTTAGAAAATCTGCTCCACTCTTGCATTTCACTTTTCCAACTGAATGTACACTATGTCTTGTATTGTCACGTGTTTGAATTCTATGACTAGAAATGCCTTTTTCCAATTCTTACATCAATTCTTTGTTTCCTCACAAATGATTAGAGCATCCAGAGTCAATGTAAAATACCTTTAGATCTTCTTTATCTGATGTGCTGATTGAGTTCATCATCAATGATGTATGACTTTCATTCTGTGTGTCATTTGCATAATTGTAGTAGGTGGTGTTTTAGGATTGATTATGTCCCCAACTTCTTCCTCCACCTCTAACATAGCCTCCTCTTTGACTTTGTCTACCTCTTTGAAAATTACTTTGATATATTCCACCTCGGCCTCTGCTATTGTTGTTTTAATTCTGGTTTGATCCTTGTTGATTATGCTAGTAATCATGAGCCAAATGATTGCTCAATCCATAGATCCAGCAAGCCTTCTTGTTTTTATTCTGATTACCTCTTCCTCTTCCAAAACCTCTTGCTCTCCCTCTACCTGTGCCTCTACATCTTGCATAATAAACTTGAGAACTTGAATCTTCTTCATCTTTTGCTTTACCTTTATCTCCTTTCTTCTTGTTGTTCATGTACATTGCAGAACTTTGTCCTTTATCTCCATCTCCATTCAAGTCTTGCTCAAATGTTAGCATCAAACCAAGCAATTGATTCAATTATGGAACATAATGATTTAAAGAAAGTTTTGTTGACAATACAAAAGGTTTCCACCTTTCACCTCGTCTCAAACCTGTAAGCAATTGAGCAA
>CM035442.1:44507324-44544824 GCA_020310875.1 Ceratopteris richardii | reverse complement strand
TAGCCCTTGAGCTTATGGAGACTTAAATAGACCCTATAGGCATGCGATAGTTTCAAATAAATGCATTATGTACTTTGGAGCATCAAGGAGAAGGAGTCGATAGAAAACAGATTGGTTCACGGGTCGACTAACTCAAAAAACTTACTATCTATGGAAGAGACAATGAACTTCAAATGCCCATAGAGACCAGCATGATTACAATTAGAAAAAATCCTTTTATGGGAGTGATACACATAGGGTTCAGTGTATATAATGCACACAATTATAAGGAATAAAAAAAATATGCTATAGGAATGAATCAGACATTCATCGGTGGTACTTCCTATTTTTCAATAATAAGTAGAAGCATATAGAGCACTAGTTGAATTACCATGATAGTAGTTACCTTGCTTTATGCTATCACTTCGAATGCCGTTAAGAATTTGCATCATGATAGCCTCTTCTTCAATAAACTCTCCAATGGATGCTAACTGATCTGCAACCTCCTTGACCTTGGTAACAAACTCTGTGATGCTTTGCTTAGGTGTCTTCTTCATTTGGTTGAACTCGTTCCACAGATGATTCTTTCTTGCTTTGGTACTAGCAGAAAAGAAAGTCTCGAGGGCATCCCAAGTCTCTTGAGATTTCTTGCATCCTGTAATATGTGGTAAAAGAAAGTCACAGATAGAGTTTAGTATGTACGACCTTGCTTGAACATCCCTTGCACACCAAAGTGTGAGCTTATCTGTCTCCTCTTGTGTAGGTTCTCCTTTGGATCTTGGAATGGGCATAACTTCATCACCTAGTACAATTCCATAAAGATTTCTACCTTGCAAATAGGCCTCCATTATGATTTGCCAAGCCGCATAGTTGTGTCGATCAAGCTTCTCAATCATTGAGGGAAAGTCGTCACCCATCTTGATCTAGCTCCGATACCACTAAAAAAAACTTAGAGAAGCTTGTAGGAGGTAGACAAGTGCGTTTCGAAGCGATGAAGTTTGGTCTAGCCAATGGGCACAAGACCAGACCTTAAGCTTATGGAGACTCAAATAGACCTTATAGGGATGCCATAAGTGCAAAGAAATGCACTATGTACTTTCGGGCATCAAGGAGAAGGAGTTGATACAAAACAGATAGGTTTGCGGGTCGACTAGCTCAAAAAACTTAATATCTATGGAAGAGACAATGAACTTCAAATGCCCATAGCGACCAGCGTGATTACAATTAGAAAAAATCCTTTAACAGGAGTGATAAACATAGGGTTCAGTGTACATAATGCACAAAAGTATAGGGAATAAACAATATATGCTATAGGAATGAATTGGACATTCACACACTTCCTATTTTTCAGGAATACGTAGAGATTGATCCTCATACCGAAAAACTACGGTTTCTCCAAATCTACTAAACCAAATGCTATGAAACTTTACACGCGTAAACTAGACACTATTACATTTCCAATGGGAAATCTTGCACTCAATTTGACGCTCTGATGAGAGAGCACTAGCCTCTACAAGATTACTATTGGTGAAGAAGATGATGCAGAAAATTGGAGCAAGACAATGATGATCACAAGTGTATGTATATTGCTTCCATGTATTGTACAAGTGAATTCAAGTATTTATATAGACTCTAGAAGTATTCCACGACTTCGACAAGTGGATTTTGAATTCAAATGAAGGTGGGAATGGTTGTTGGAGGGAATCAATTCACTTTCCTACAATCTAGGAAAAGTGAAGATCTAGTTTGATCTACTTTTTGGTGATTGATTGCTTGATTGAATGCAACTCAACCACCAAAAATTCATGGGATTTACGCTCTATCTTTCTACTTTAACATGTGTAAATCTCAAGGCTTTTACAATGGTAAAAGATCCATGAATTTTTTTTTTTAAATACAATAAGTGAGCATAAGAAAAAGAGCTTTCCAACATATATTCTTTCGAGGTGATAGCGGTTGATGTAGATAAAATCCACCTCAAGCATAGTGTAAGCTTGATGTTCCAACATACACTTTGAACGTGATTGCACATTGAAATATCAAAAGAATAGAAGGCAACAAAACAACTATGCATCCATAAGTGCAAATGATTTTGAGATGTTGTTCATGGTTGTTCAACATCACATGATGAATATGATGTCTACTGCTGTTTCAAAATCGAATGATAATTTTTAGTATGTTGATTGAGGTGCTACAAATCACATGACCAGTCATGTTGAATCATTTAGTACTTTGCAAAAATTGCCAGTTCTTGGATATGTTGAAACAGGTGATAACACATCACACCCTATTGAGCATATAGGAAACATAGATTGTCTATGGAGGACGAGAAGGTAAATTATCTTGTTGATATGCTGCATGTTCTAAATATAACAAAGAATCTAGTTTCTATTGGAGAAATGGTTGACCAGGGATTACAAGTTAGGTTCAATGCTGACGGGTTATATGTAGAAGAATACAAATGGGATGGAAGATTTATTGCCAAAGCAAACAAAGTGGGTAGGATGTTCACCTTAAATGTGAAAATTCCTAAAATGAATGTAGCCATGTTTGCAAAAGTACAAGAGTCATTGCTGATCTAGAGATCTGGCACAAACAGATTGAATATGTAAACTTGCAAAGGCTGAAATTGATGCAGTCGAAGGAGATTGTCCATGGACTACCAAATTTCAAGGTTGTAGAGATGCAAAAGGTATGCGCGGCATGTCAATTTGGAAAACAATTAAGAGCATCATTTCCACATGACAAGCATGTTAGTGAGAACATACTAGAAATAGTACATACAGATGTTTGGGCTCCTGGTATGGATTATTGTTTGCTGGAAAAGTATGGTATGGATTATTGTAAGCCAATTTCTATGCCATTAGATCAGAATTTGAAGTTAGATACTATATCAATTAAGCATTGGAAAATGCTACTATGTACATGAAAATTGTGGGAAGTTTGATATATCTCACAATTACAAGGCTTGATCTAAGCTACACTATTGGACTTGAAAGTCAATTTATGTAGGTTCCCAAGAAGCCACATTTGGATGCTCTGAGGCATACTCTATGTTATGTGAGTGCTACTTTGGATTATGCATTGTTTTATGAAGCTGGTGTAGATTCGCAAGTTCATGGATATACCGATGCAGATTGGGCTGGTAGTACTCCAAATAGAAGATCTACTAGTGGCTTTCTATTCTCACTTGGAGGTGCAGCTATTACAAGGAGCAGCAAGAAGCAACCCATTATTGCTTTAGCGAGTATAAAGGCTGAGTATAAAGGTGCTGCAATGGCAGCATGTGAGGCATGATGGTTGGAGATGCTACTTGCAGATTTAGGTGTGGAATTGCAAAATCCTATCACCATCTATTGTGATAATCTTAGCAGCATACAGTTAGCATGGAACCCTTTTTATGCTAGAACAAAGCATATTGAGGTACATTATCACTTCATTAGAGAGAAGGTATTAGTAGGTGATATTGATCTTGTTATGTGAGAACAGATGAGCAGGTTGTTGATATTTTCACTAAAGAACTTGGAGCAGGGAACCTGAAGAAGTTTCAAAAGATGCTTGGATTAGAGGACATGGCATTGAGCTTGAGGGGGAGTGTTGAGATATCAAGCTCAACATGTGATGATCCAGGATGACACGTATCACTTTTTCATTTCTCTGACATGTATAGTGGTCACGTGGGTATATGTCAGGGACACTTCATTGAGCTTTATTAGATTTATCTATCAAGAGTGATGGCACATTTGTTTCTTGCCAGCTCACTCATTCATGGACATTAGGGCTTTCCTTATGTACTGTTCTTTATATATTGTAGTAGTTGTATTCTTGTTTTTAGGTCATTCTTGTACATTCCTTTTTATGTAATAGAAGAAGAAGAAGAAGATTATTCTTCCTTTTCTCAATCTGAGTGTGTGCTTCTCTTTGATTGTGAGAGTGTATGTGTGAGCTCTCTTCCTTATCTCCTTGCTCGTGACATAAAATAGCCCTATGACCCACTAGGATGAAGCTACAACTGGCTGATGGTCATACAGAAAGACCCCTAGGACTATTAGAGAATGTTGTCTTTACAACAAGTGGTTAGAATTGGAGCACACTTTAGCCATTTTTCAATTTGAAAAGGCAAGTAATTATAAGATGATATTAGGAAGAAACGTTGATAGATGGTCATACAAAAGACCACTGGGACTATTAGAGAATGTTGTCTTTACTACATGTGGAGTAGAATTCGAGCACACTTTAGCCATTTGTCAATTTGAAAAGGCAAGTAATGAAGTGATAGAAACATTGACAAATGAGTTCTTAGTACTTCACCATGCAATCTAGTATATGGACAAAATGAAATTTTGCCAATTGATTTCTTGATTCCTACTCTTCGAGTATCTAAGAATTATGAGTGGACTAGACATGAATTGTCCCAACATTGGATCAAATTGAAAAATTGGATGAGACTAGATCGCAAGCAGTAGCAGGCATCTATTTAGCCAAAAGGAGACAAAACGCATATTATGATGCCCATATCAAAGACAAGGGACTCAAGGAGGGTGATTTAGTCCTGGTGTATACCTTAAAAGAACATGCCAAAAAGTTTCAAAAGAGAGGACATGGACCGCTAGTGATCAATAACATTTTGACTAGTGGAGCGATTAACCTAACCACCCTAGATGGAGAGATTTTTCCCGATTACATAAGTGGATGTCACATGAAAAAGTACTCAGAATCCTTCACCAAAGAGATGCTGGCTAGAATTCTAGCAACAAATAATCCAAATGAAGAGGACAGAGAATAAGAGAAGAAGCGAGAATTGAAGTGCTAAAACGAATAGGAAAGCAAAAGGAATGGATGCATGAGAGAGATCAGAGATATCAACAAGGAGTGGAACCAATCCCCATGGCCAACTATCGAGAATCAGAGACCAAAACTCTAGGATGCAAGATCAAGCAACCCTACTTAAACCTAGGGGTGGGAACTAAGGAGTATCATGTGGTGGATGCATTGATTGATACAGGAGCAGCATTAAGTTGCATACGCTCTTCATTAACACAATGATGATGAACTATTAGAATATTTAGCGCTAGTTCAAGATTGGATATATGAATTCGAGGTGACAATCTAGTTAGCTTTAGGCTATATATCAGCCAGGACTGGGCATAGAGAACTATTAAGCCTATTAGATGAGAAATCTCTAAAGATTGTGAGCTGAGGATTTAATGATTGTGATTGTATGCATGCTTGTGAACCTATACCAATGTCTAGCCCTATCCATCTCACTTTTGTTTCTGATCTAAGCATTGAAACCCATAATCATCCCATGCTTGATATTCAACTAAGCCCTTCTTTTGCATCTAGCCAACCTAGGATACAAAGTGTGGTTTCCCTTCCAAGTGAAGAACAAAGAGGCACACAACCCAAAAGCAAATTGCCACATAGTGGTCTACCAGCAAGAAAGGGAGTGAATCAAATATGGATTTGCAAGAATTAGCTTGATAACTACAAGCATCAGACTATAAAAAATGCGAAGAGGTTAAGAGAAGGCAATAGAGATCAAAACAACCAATCAAAGATCACACTAAACAAATAGTACAAGTGTGGATACCAAAAAGTTGATGGTAGTTCAACCTTCAAGAAATCAAATATGGATACCCAAGATAGCATTCAAGGTCACCAAGGAGTAGCCAAAGATACTACATAGAGGAAAAAATTGATCTAGGAAACCCTTCAAGAGCCAAATAAACCACAAGAAGAGAAGACTATTCTACAATTGAACAAGAATTCCACCAATGATACGATACATATGGAGAGTGAAAGAGAAGAGAAACCGAGAAACTCTAAGAGGCATAACTAACTTTAAGAATAACACTCAAAGCACCAAGACGTGGAACATGTGGATCCCATAGTCAGAACTAAGATGCCATTGATGCAGACAAAGAATTCCTCTTGCACTCATGTTGAGTCGAATGCACCTCGAGTATGCATGATAGGTCCACATTACAAGGCCATGCATTCAGCACACAAGTTTCCCTGTATCAATAGTGGTGTACATTTCCCTTCATGAGAATAGGAAATTACAACAAAAAAGAAAAAAAATCATAGAAAAAGACTAGGTACTATGTTCCTTTTACACTCTCTGAGTGGGGACATGACGCACGGAGTGGAAGACTTCACGACCATAATAAATGAAATTGATCACAAGTTTGATACTAATCCAATCGATCATTCAAGTGTAGATGGCTTCCTCTAATTCCGAAGCTACTTAAGAAGCATAAGTACTTGAGTTTCCCCTGGAATGTGCAACTAAGGCACGTGGACATTGGCTCTATGATGATTATCCAGCAAGAAAACATTTTTTCCTCATTCATATCAAAATCATGGATAGAAATCATCAATTTCCAGTGATAACTCTAGACTTTAGAGTATTCCTACATGAAATGCTGAGGATAATAGAAGTATGGACACACACTATAATAGAAGCATACTTAAAGCTTCCCATATGCAAACCGAACTTTCAAAGGTGCACGCAAGTGATTAATACTTTGCATGCAATACTCGACATGCCATGTGTCCATGAAGCCACTATGCTAGATAGAAATGAAGAGTCACAAAATATTAGTCTCACTCATGAGCTAATCAAGGCAGCATTTGGATGTACAAAGGATAATATAACTGATCTGAAGGATGAATGTAATGAGGCCAAGAAAAGGACATTCCTAGATATCAATAGAATCAACCTAAAAGAGGAAGTGAGACTTGTATACCAACATTTTTGTTTCTCCAATGTGCATAGATGCATAACTCCACATCAGGTAGTAGTGCAATCGCTATGTCATGCAATCAAGCAGGCCGACAATCAAATCAATTTGACCCCATATGTCCAAGAGCAGCTATTCAAAGCTAAAACCAGTGGGGAAACATGAAGTTTATAAATGGAATCTCTGCTTTGACCCTACTGATCTATCAAGATTTAGGAATGAAGGAGTGTTTATGACTAATGCCTTCCAGTGCCAAAATGTCAAAATATGTAAAGTCCGCAATAGTATCCGAGAATAAGAAAGGCATTGCTACAGTGGAAGATGCTGGTACAAGCTCTAAGACTACAATGAGAGGCACAAAAGGTGCTCACAAAGAGGAGGTAGCCAACACCCCACAATAAAAAAAAGTACATGTACTCCCAAAGGTATCCTTAGCAAAGCCTCTAGTCATTAGTCAACATGACATCTCTGCTACCCTAGAAGCGACACATGTGTATACTATGGGTCAAGCAAACCTTACTGCACAAGGTCACCAGTATCATCAGACAAGAAAACTACATAAGTCTCAAGCGGCAGGCAAGAGCATATCGAAGTTGGACCGGTATAACAGATTGGCCTTGAACAACTCGAGATTCGATGAAGAGTCATCCCAAGATCAAGATACGTTCGTTGAATACTGATATACACATAGATGAGCATGGTGATGAGGAATAGCATGAGTTGAACCAATTTCAAAATCAACTTGACGTTGAAAGTACACAATTGGAGCAAGGTCATCCTATGCGAGAAGGGCAAATGGAGCATATGCATACCATTCAACTAAAAGATCAAACAAGGATTCTTTCTAAAGAGGTTTCACCCACTCGATCTAGGATCATAGTGCATCCAAAACAAGAGAGAAATAATGAGGACATGCATGAAGAGCAAGGACCTACAATACCCATCCAAGTGATTGTAGAACTATCACCATTGGATGTGGCAGCTAATTCTCACAAAGTGCAATCTAAGGAACCAGAGTCATGAGAAGCAACAATAGCAACTGAAGGGGCTGAGCCACGAGTACAACTCCATATCAAGTGGCCAAGTCAAGATATTCTACATGTCCCTCAACTTAAAGATGTGTGAATGGGTGAAGAACCCATTATATCAAAGACATGGCTTAATGTTGATGTGAATCAGTTGAAACCATTGGTCAAAAGTATGATTGACACTGCTATCAATGCTCAAACCATTTTGATGGAGGAGAACAAAGGGAAATTAGAATTCCTTGAGGCCAAGAATAGAATTGAGATCATGAGCGAGGAGCTTTTGGTTAGAATCATCAATACCCAGTGGGAATTGGCACAAAGGATGGCTAAATTGAAGGCCAAGCATGACGAGTTAAATCATGTAAAGGAGGAGAACTTGATAATCAAAGGGAAACTGGAAGAGGTAACAATATTTATCTAGTCTTCAAAATGAAATCCAACCTTTGAAAAGGCAACAAGAAGCAAATGAATTGGAGAAGGTACACCTGATAATCAAAGCAAGTTATTAGAAAATCAAATAAAAGTCTACATGGACGAAGCAGACAATCTACATACCAAAAACAAAGAAATAATGAATTCCATTTTGTTGAATCAACCCATTGACACTGTAGCCACTGAGGGGGAAGGAATTCAAGAACTAAATTGAAGTTAGTAGAACTTGAAGATCAGCAAAAACAAGAGCAAGTGTGACATGTTGCATTAGAGGAAAAGTATGCATCAAACACAAAAGCGTTGGAGCTTAAGTGTAAAGAAGCAGTGCACAAATACACAGAGCAATGCATGCAAGATGCTAATCAATTTCGGATCATTTGTGAGGCTAAGGCCACAGTGGAAGAAGAGCTCAAGGAAAGTAGGCAACAACATGAAGAGAAATATCAAATCATTGTGAAGCTCAGAGCACAATTACAACATGCGAAGAACTTGGGGACACCCATAGTGCAACCACCCACCCTCGCTACTAATGAGATTGAAGTACACCCGCTTTCTCCCCCAATAGTTTGTTCACCAATAAGAGAGTAGGCGATAGATGAATTTGACGACCATCCAATGCCGTATACTATAGACTTAAGTCAAAGGGAACAGGAACTACCGGTGTCCTATCTTACAGATAATTTTGAAAATGAAGTGGTAAAGGTCACGAGGAGGCTAAGATCAAGAGCAGAGATTTAGATCAGATCATGAAGCCCTTCAATCTACCATATGGAATTATAAAAGGTCATACTAGAAGGTACATCAAGAAGAATATGGGGAAGGATCCGGATAAGCAACTCAACTTCATGACAAACACATTTAGTTATACTCAACAAGAATTTAAAGCTACCGATCCTCTCCAGAGATGCAAAGTTTTAGAGAAAAAACTGACTCTCTGGGTGCATTGGCAAGAGGAACCATACCTATTACAAGTAAATCCCTTTGTTTGTCTTGCAGCACATCGATGATACTAGCGAGAGTTTTGGGATTTGCAACGTCAAGGCATAATAAATAAATAATGGCTCAATTTTCTACTACTGACAAGCCTGCCGCATAATTACTGAAAGAGCTTCGAGAAGCTTGTAGGAGCTAGAAAAGTGAGTTTTGAAGCGACAAAGTTTGGTCCAGCCAATCGGCACAAGACCAACCTTTGAGTTTATCGAGACTCAAAAAGACCCTATAGGCATGCGTTAAGTGCAAAGAAATGCACTATGTACATTGTAACATCAAGGAGAAGGAGTTGATACAAAATAGATAGGTTCGTGCATCGACTAGCTCAAAAAACTTACTATCTATGGAAGAGACAATGAACTTCAAATGCTCATAGCAATCAGCGTGATGACAATTAGAAAAACTCCTTTTATGGGAGTGATACAAATAGGGTTGAGTGTATAGAATGCACAAGATTATAATGAATAAGCAAAATATGCTACTAGAAGGAATGAGACACTCAACGGTGGTGCCTCCTAAATATGTAGAGATTGACCCCAAGACAGAAAAATGTGATTTATCCCAATCCACTAAACCCAATGCTATGAACATTTACAAGCATAAACTAGATAAAAATAACTTTCCAATGAGCCATCTATCATCCAATTTGGAACTCTCTAGAGAGAGCAGTAGCCTCTCCAAGATTACTGGTCGCAAAGAAGATGATGCAGAGAAATGAAGGAACAAGACAATGATGGTCACGTGTATGTATATTGCTTCCATGTATTCTACAAGTCTTTTGAAGTCTTTATATAGAATCTAAAATTGATCCACAACTTCTACAAGTGGAGTTTGAATTCAAATGAAGGTGGGAATGATTGTTGGATGGAATCAATTCACTTTCCTATAATCTAGGAAAAGTGAAGATCTAGTCCAATCTACTTTTAGGTGATTGATTGATTGATTAAATGAAACTCAGCCACCACAAATTCGTGGAACTTGGGCTCTCTCTTTCTACTTTTACATGTGTAAAGCTCAAGGCTTTTAGAATGGTAAAAGATCCATGAGAAATGTTTTAAGAAAAATACAATACATGAGCATAAGAAAAAGAACTCTCCAATGGATATTCTTTCGTCATAATCCAAGGGATGTAGATCAAATACACCTCAAGCATAGTGTAAGATTGATGTTCCAACAACTCCCCCTCAAGCTAAAGTATGCTTGAGTCTTCATTCTCTAATAGGTTGAATACCTTCCATAGCTTTGAATCTACAAAGGTTTATTCTATCAAGTGCCTTCATCATCATATCTGCTACTTGCTTTTCATTAGGAACAAAAGAAATGTCAATCTTCTTTGCCAAGAGCGTCTCCCTGATGAAGTGGTAATGAAACTCTATGTGTTTGGTTCTTGCATGCAAAATAGGGTTTGCTTCTAGATGCGTGGAACTTACATTTTCTCTAAATATGTGAGGTTTGGAACTCACAAGTCCCAAATCTATACACAATGCCTTTAACCATATTGCCTCTTGAGTTCCCATGGTCAAACCTCTGTAGTCTGCTTCAATTGAGGATAAAGCAACTCTAGGTTGCTTCTTTGAACTCCATGACACTAGCTTTGAACTTGCAAATCCTAAGTAACCACAAGTACCTCTTCTTTCATCCTTAGCTACTACCCAATCTGCATTTGAATAGATTTTGATATCCAAATCTGAAGAGTAAGGATAGAATATACCTTCACTGATTGTACCTTTGAGATACTTAAGTACTCTCTTAGCTATATCCATGTGTGGTCTTCTTGGTGAGTGCATGAACTGACTAAGCACTTTGACACTATATGAGATGTCTACCCTTGTATCACTAGCATATATCAAGCTAACTTCCAAGCTTTGATACTCTTTAATGTCTTCGATTTTCTCAACTTCATAAACACTAAGTTTATGATTCATCCCAAAGGTATACCTGTAGGTTCTATGTTCTCCATTTTGAACTTGAGAAGTAGATCCTGAATGTATCTTATGTGAGTCAAATGCATTCCTTCACCCATGTATATGACCTGCATACCTAGGAAATATGTGAGCTCACCTAAGTCACTGATTTTGAACTCCTCTTGCATATGTCTCTTGATCCTTTGAATGCCATTTAGATCATCACATGTCATAATAATATCATATACATATACACATAGATAGATAACCTCATTGTGATCCCTTTTGATGAATAGAGAAGGATCTGAATGCTAGCTTTGAACCCTTGATCTTGAAGATATGTAACCAACCTATAATTCCAAGCTCTAGGAGCTTGTTTCAAACCATACAATGTGTTCTTAACTCTCCAAACATAAAATTGATCATTAGGGTTTTCAAAACCTGGTGATTGTGACATGTATACCTCTTCACATATCCAGCCATTTGAGAATGCATTTTTCACATCAAGTTGGAGGAGTCTCCAATTCCTTGCGGCAGCTACACTTAGCAATGTTCTGATTGTAGTCATCTTTGCAACCACTGAGAATGTTTCCTCATAGTCTATACCATGATTTTGAGAGCATCCTTTGGCAAGTAATCTTTTTGTGTACCTGCAAACTGATCCATCTGAATTTCTTTTAACTTTATATACCCATCTGCAACCAATTACCTTTTGATTCGGTGACATTTGGAACCGAATCCCAAGTGTCCATCTCCTTCAATGCACCTATTTCTTCTTTCATGGCCTTTTCCCAATTAGGGTTTCCCTTTGCCTCTTCATATGTTGACGGTTCCTCTGAAATTGAATTTTTTGCCAAGTAGATTGAATGCTTTGTAAAAAATGTGGAATCATATCCATACCTTTCTAGCTATTTCTTCTCTCTTGCTGATCTTCTAGGTGCTTGTTTCGAGAATTCTCCAACCTCTTGCATCTTTGCTTTGACTCTTGTCTTCCATAGTTTGTAATCCTTTTCTCTTTCATCTTGGTCATCATCTATATCACTTCTTGGATCTTGGACATGTGTATAATGCTTGCTTTCTAATTGATGAGAATCATAATCAAGATCATATGGTAGAGTTACCTTTTTTTTGCCTTCATCATACCAAGACCTGTGTTCTTCAAACACAACATCTCTACTTGTAGTGAATTACTTGGCTAAATGATAAACACTACCTTTGTTGCCTTTTCATCTAGCTTACCTCTTATTTGTGATGGTACATGAACATAAGCTAAACAACCAAAAACCTTGAAATGTCCAAGACTAGGTTTTCTTACATGCCATGCTTCATAAGGAGTCATACCTTGAAGTGATTTGGATGGTAGTCTATAGACAAGGTACACAAAAGTTGAAATAGCTTTTGCCCATAGATAATGTGGCAACTTCTTCTCTTCAAGCATTGTTCGGGCTAGTCCAACAAATGTCTTGTTTCTCCTCTCTGTGATTCCATTTAGTTGACGAGAGTACCTCATTGTCACTTCCCTTTTGATACCTTTTTTCTTGCAAGAACTCATCAAAATCTTTGGAGAACTATTCTCCCCATCCATCAGATCTGAGCTTCTTGAGTGATCTACTTGTTGATTCTCCACATGTGCTAGATAATTTTCGAAGCAATCAAACACTTCATTGTTACTTCTGATGAAGTACAAAATAGTCCATCTACTACGGTCCTCAATAAATGAGACATATTACCTTGACGTTGCCAATGAAGGTTCTTGACTTGGTCCCCATACATCTCTATGTACTAAGTCCAATACGTTGTTGTGGATGTAGCCTTTGTGGTTGAATTGTTGTCTTTGTGCCTTCCCAATATGACATGCATCACACTTGTTAATCATGTGTTGCTTTGATATGTTCAGCCATCCTAGAACACTTTGATCCCTGCATATATCCTTCAAGGTCCTTTCATTCACATGAGCACGTCTCTTATGCCACACTTCAAGTTCACTTAAGGTTTGAGACCCAAAAGTGAATAGAGCTATGTTCTTGGTTTCTCCTACTTCAAAAAGTAAAGAGCCTACCATGCTTCTCACCTCTAGCTATCTTCTTGAAGCCTTGACATGGATCTTCCACAAAAGCTCGATGTTGGGGAACCTAACTTGCAAGCCTTTTTGGACTACTTGGCCTACACTTATTAGGTTTTTAGTGATAGTGGGTACATAAATAACCTTACTTAGAATGTTTCTCCTACCATTGTAAGCTTTGACATTACCAATTTTCTCCACATTGTGCTTTGTGTCATCCCCTGTTTGAACTTCATGTCTATGCTTTGGACTTTTCAAATCAGATAAAAGAGAAATGTTTCCTGCAACATGATTTTAACATCTTGAATCTATGTAGAACAAATGATCATCTTCTTTACCTTCTTTGTGGCTTAGATTCATAAGAAGCAATGAGTCTTCATGTGGTTGATCTTCTGAATAATTGTTGAAGTCCCTTCTATTATAGCCTCTATTGTTAGTTTTGAAGTTGTGTCCACCTCTGCCTCTTTTTCTACCATATCCACCTCTTCCACTTCCTTTTTGGGTCTTCCCATTGAACCAACAATTCTGAGTGGTGTGGTTGGTCTTATCGAAGATGGCACAAGTTTGAACGTTTTGAACTTTGGCTGTGTCATGCTTTGGTCCTTTACTCTTCCCTTTCCACTTGCTCTTGCTTGCAAAGTTGGCTTGGGAAGTCTCCTCTTCATCTTCTTCCTTCTTCTTGCCTTTCTGCTTTTTATCCTTCTTATCTGCATATAGAGCACTAATTGAATTACCATCATAGGAGTTACCTTTCTTTATGCTATTGTTGGCATCTTGATTGAAGAGTTGTCCAAGAAAGATGTTGAAGTCTGGAGTGTGCACATCAATGATGAGATCATAAGCCATCCTCTGAAGTAGAGCATCATACTCTTCTTGCATTGCCTTCTCCCAATTCTGTTTTCCTTTAGCTTCTTCATATGTGGTTGGATTTTCATCTATCTTTACAATATAAGCATAATCTTTTGTTGTTAAGAAAGATATATCATAGATATACCTTATAGGTTCCTTTCTTTCTCTCAAAGACCTTCTAACCTCTACACTTCTTGAATTCTCAACCACATTTGACTCTGGATCAAATCTTGGCCTATCTTCATCATTGTCGTGCAATTTACTTTTACAATCATCATCATCAATATATTCTTCATACACCTTTACTTTTGTCTTCCCTTTCCTTTGTATTTCTTCAAAATCTGCATGATCATTACTTGACCCTATATACCATGTGCTTTCTTCATCAAATGTTGCATCTTTTGTAACAAGAAATTGCTTTGTAGATGGACTTCACAATCTGTATCCCATCTGTCTATCATCATACCGAATAAACACATACTTCTTTGCTTTGGGCTCTAGCTTATGTCTTAATTGAGAAGGAACATAAGAATATGCCAAACATCCAAATACCTTACAATGTTCAAGAGTAGGTTTCTTACCCCACTATGCTTCATAAGGTCTTCTACCATCTAGAGCTTTGCAGGGTAACCTAATTACAAGATATGTTGAAGTGTTGATAGCTTCTGCCCATAAGTAGTTGGGAAAACTCCTCTCTTTCATCATTGATCTTGCAAACTCTACAAGAGTTCTATTTCTTCTTACTGCAACTCCATTTTGTTGAGTGGAGTACCTGCAAGTTACTTCTCTTTTTATACTTGCATTCCACAAATAATCATCAAATTCTTTTGAAAAATATTCTCCCCCTCTATCTAATCTCAACCTCTTGAGCTTTTGTCGTGTAATCCTTTCTGCATAAGCATGATAATGCACACTTCAGATTTTTCCTTGATTACATAAAGTGTAATCCATCTTGTTGCATCATCAACAAACAACACATAATATCTAGATCCATTTATGCTATAGTCCCTTGAAGGACCCCACACATCTGTATGAACCAACTCAAGCATATTTGAATACTTGTATCCTAATTTATTGTATGAACTTCTGTGAGCTTTACCTAATTGACAAGCTTCACACTTGTATACCATGTGTTGACCTTCGACATTTGGCAATCCAAGCACTACATCATTCTTTGACATTTCTTTTATAGCTCACTCATTAAAGTGACCTAGCCTTTTATGCCATAGGTCTTATTATGACATCTTTTGACTTCCATAAGTAAAGAGTGCATGTCCAACATTACCTTGGACCTTGAGAGTAAAAAATCTTCCTTCTTTTTGACTTGTAATGATGCTTTTATATCCCTGATTTGGATCTTGCACATAAACACCATCATTTGTGAATCTGACTTCATATCCCTTGTCCACTATTTGTCCTACACTTATAGAAACTTGCTTCATATCCCTTGTACACTATTTGTCCACTATTTTTCCTACACTCTTAAGTAGGAACATAAAGTACCTTGCTTAAGAGTGTGCTTCCACTCTTTGTCTTCACTGATCCAATGCTTTCCACTCCATTCTTGGTGTTGTCTCTTGTTTGAACTGTATGTCCACTCACCTTTGCTTCCATGTCAGTCATTAATGATATATTGCCACTGAGATGATTGCTACATCCTAAGTCAATATAGAATACCCTTTGATCTTCTCCTATTGCTTCATGTGTTGCATTCAAATGAGAGTCATGTCATCCTTCTGATCTGATGCATAATTATAATAATTTTTATTGTAGGATTAAGATTGAAAACTTCTTCCACCTCCTCTAGCATATGAAGTCCTACCACCTCTTCCTCTGAAGTTACCTCTTTCCTCTACCTCTTTGATTGAAACTCTGATTATGACTTCCACCATTTTGATTGTATAACAATAATAATTTTCCAAATGATTCGTTCTGCCACAAATCCAACAAGCTTTAACATTATCTTTATTCTTACCTCCTCTTCCTTTACCTCTTGAATTCATCTTCCCTCTTGTGAAGTTAACTTGTCTTGAAGATCCTTCATCATCATTTGACTGCTTTCCTTTGACATCATTTTTCTTATCCTTGGAGTACATAGCTTGACTTGCACTCCTATCATTATATCCCTTAATGTCCTGCTCAAAAGTTAGCATGTGTCCTAGCAATTGATTAAGATCAGGAGTAAAATGATCTAATGACAGCTCTATGGACAATATGAAAGGTTTCCTTTTGTCATCTCCTCTCATACGTGTAAGTATTTGTCTTACCGACTTGTCTTCTTCAATATCTTCATCTACTACTCCCAAGCTATCTGCAATAGCAATATCCTTCATTCTTGCCACATAATCAGAAATTGATTCTGAACCCTTCTTCTTGAAGGTTGTGAACTCAGCCCATAGTGAGGACTTCCTTGACTTGGTTGTATTTTGAAAATGATCTTCCAAAGCATTCCACACATCTGTTGCACTTTCTAATCCTCTAATATGAGGTAGAAGATAATCATTTACAGCCATGTAAATGATGCTCCTAGCTTGAGCATCTTTATTCATCCAATTCTTTGAATCTGCAAGTTCTTCCCTAGTTGGAACACTAGGATCTTCAAACTCACGCTTTTCTTTTGTTGCTGTAATGAATGCCATCAAGTCTTTGCTCATGAGGTGTGCCTCCATCCTCCTGGAGAGGCTGGACATTTTTCCCTATCTAGCTTATCAATCTGCAAGCTTTCTCCCATCTTTGATCTTTGTCTTCTACAAATGTTAAGATAAATGAATATGCTTTGTACCTTTAATGTAAATCTTCAATCTTTCAGATCCTTTCGAGCTTAATCTTCACACTTCTTCAGATTGTCTTCAAGACTTTGATCTTGTCCACCTTCAATTTGAAGAGACTCCAATGTCTGCAACAGTCAGGACTTCCAATGCTCTTTACTTCACTTTATATTGCACCTTTTGCTCTGATACCACTGTTGGAGACCTCTAAATCTACAAAAGCTTGATCAATACTGATTCAAGAACACCTCTATATCAATCATAGACCAAACTTTACACAAATGTTACCTCGATTTACAAAATCATCCACAAACACTTCATTTCTTCTTCTTCAAGAAGTCTACTTCAAAATGTAACTTCATTACCTGCACAAAGCTTCAATTTTCTTCAATCTAATGATGTACATACCTCCACACTATCATTCCACAACCATAACATTAATTAGAGCTTCAAAAGAATCATCGAAACTCTGATTTTATCATTAAGATCAAAGGTTTGTCAGAAACTATCTTTCTGATTAAGCGACTTTGACATAGTCAACTTCTCAAGTTGATTTCTCATAGCACACGTCCTATTTTGCTAAATGCTTTTAGCCATAGCTTCCTTGCCTCCTAACTTAGATTTTGAATGCTCACTTATAAAAAAATTTACACTGTGCACTGAGATCCAAGCAAAACTCTGACACGAAAAAGTGTTCAACTCTGAGAGGTCTATCTGCAGACTTTACATATACATGTTCCTATTGATCATACACACAACCTAAAAAAAATTCGGCCATGAAACTTTGAACATAGCTTGATTAGCTTCTAGATTAGATGTGTACAAGATATTTCCTCATCCACATGATCAAGATGAGAGAAATTAGAGAAAGACTCGATGCTAACTTGGGAAGATGACTCTCTACACATCTATCTCATGGAAACTTTTTTTCTAATGACACTCTCTTCTATTTCTTTACAATATTGACTTATATACATGTGATCCTAGAATCATCTCACGTCTATTGAATTACTCGTTATAATCCTAACGATCATCTATATCCATTTTACAAGAATTTTCATCTGTAATGTACGTATGTATACAAGCTACATTTCTGAATTCTCTTCGCTTCTTCCAAAGACTTCTTTGACTTCATTTTGATTTATGACTTGCTTCAACTTCTTCATAATCACCAATTAGGGATTTCTTTGCTCCAACAAGCGTATAGAATTCACAAGTGTATAATGAATAAGCAAAATATGCTATTGGAATGAATCAGACACTCAACGGTGGTACCTCTTATTTTTCACGAATATGTAGAGATTGACTCCGAGATAGTAAAAATATGGTTTCTCCTAATCTACGAAACCCAATGATTTAAAAATTTACAAGAATAAGCTAGACACTAGTATCTTTGCAATGAGCCATCTCATATCCACTTTGGAGCTTTGTAGAGAGAGCAACAACCTCTGGAAGATTACTATTTGCAAAGAAGATGATGCAAAGAAATGAAGGAGCAAGACAATGATGGTCACAAGTGTATGTATATTGCTTCCATGTATTGTACAAGTGTTTTGAAGTCTTTATATAGACTGTAGAAGTGATCCAAAACTTTTACAAGTGGTTTTTGAATTGAAATGAAGGTGGGAATGGTTATTGGAGGGAATCTATTCACCTTCCTACAATCTAGGAAAAGTGAAGATCTAGATTGATCTACTTTTAGGTGATTGATTGATTGATTAAATGCAACTCAACCACCACAATTTCGTGGAACTTGGGCTCTCTATTTATACTTTTACATGTTAAAGCTCAAGGCTTTTACAATGGTAAAAGATCCATGAGAAATCTAAAAAAAAATACAATAAGTGAACATTGGAAAAAGAACTCTCCAACAGATATTCTTTCACCGTAATCTAAGACAAGTAGATGAAATACACCTCAAGCATAGTGTAAGCTTGATGTTTCAACAACTAACTCCCTAGTGAAGAGTATGTGGTGAGAACAATAGAATTTTGGTTATCTACATATGCCATGGTCCTTGATCTCACTATCAAGTTAACAAATAAAATACTTAGCATGATCCTCACTGTATTGAAAGTCTTCAAACATGTAGAGTACACATTTTTGAGCTTCATCTACATAAACCAAGGAATCAATATACTAGTTTTTGACCTTTTTGTTATGCCCAATCAACTTATTGTAATGGAATACTATTCGAGATTAATGTTTTTGCCAAGTATATACATGTAGACCTTCGAAGAAACATTTTTCACGGGCTTCTTCTAAATAGACTCTAAAATCTTTTAAAAAATTTCTACAAATCTCAATGCCAGATTGTTGGCCTATGAACTTAGCTTCTTTGTCGACCACCGACAAGCACCACATGAGGGAGTGAAGTCCAAATAGTGGAAATAGTTGATGATGCATGAAGTAGATCTGCTAAATGATACGGAGCAAAAGGTATAGCATACATACTCCCGTCACATTCCAAAGCCTATCGGGGATGATAGAGTTCAAGAGGGGGGATGTGTGGAAGGAGAAACAAGCAAAAGAAAAAGAAGAAGAAAATAAAAAAGAAGATACATTACAAAGACAAATCGGTCAGTAGCTGTGCAGGAAGCCCTGTAGTGGCATGTAACAGGCTTCAACAATATAATGTTAGTATATGATCAATGTCTACCCCTCATGATTGTATGTACTAATGCACATTTTTTAAGGCCCCCATGATGAGGAGAAGCCAAGCGTGCATTAACCAATTGATGGGAATCCCAACTTGCATGTTGGATGAAGGTCAAATTGGACCATGTAAAGTATTATAAGTATAGGGATTTTACCAAGGTCGTCGAGGGTAGTGGTGAGTAGCCTCAGCTAGCAGATCCAAGGGGGCTTGTGGGCCCCCTAGCTAGGGGGTCCTAGGGGCCAGCAATCCCCCTGGTGGGGTCCGAGGGCATCACCGCCAGCAAAACAATAAAGGGAATATTCCCTATTGGAATCAGATATCATTTATATTTGATAGGTCAATTGAACCGACCTAAGCCGTGTATGGCAACTACATGGGCAGTGGCTGCCCATGCTTTACCACCCATGTATAGCGATTAGTGGAAGGCCACACATTATCCTATATATACATGACTTTTGCACTACCCGTGCCATTGAATCGAGCCAGCATACCTCTACCTTGTATCTCCCTATCTAGAATTTTCTAGATCACCATTTAAGCTCTACCTTGAGAGCGCACGGGTGAAGAATGCCATCATCTTTGTACATACTATTAGTAGAAAATTGTTGAGATTCTCCCATATCTATTATCTTCTTTGCTATTTCTCTTGTGTTATATTGCATAACTATTATCTTACATGGTATACGAGCCATTAGGTTCGAACAACTTAAGAAGTATCACTGTTTCAGCCTTCTAGTAGACTAGAATATCAACAGATTATTCGAGTGATTACATGGTCGCTTCATTGTCGAACACTAGTCTTGGTGCTTTAGGTAATGTTAATGCTACACCTTTTCAAATTCGTCCACCTGCATTCACTAAAGGGAAATTGGATGAAACCAAGTATACACTCTAGAAGTTCAAAATTTTTGCAATTTTGGACTCCTATGAATTACTTGACACTCTCATGGGACCGATGGGATTCGATGTAGAGCTTTTACCAGCTGACGATATATCAAATTCAAGATGATGACTTAGCTAGATCAAGATCTTCTACGAGCTTGGAAGAGGTAGAATGCTGATGTCACTGGTGTAAGTTATTATGTGCTTAGTTTAGTTCAACATACTACTAAAGCACATGATGCTTGGGGCATATTTGCTCGTCAATATGAGACAAGAACCACATGAGGATACAAAATCTAAAAACCTAGTTGGCAAATGAAAAGCATTTCTATTTTGAAAAGGCTAAAGATTTTTTCAAATGGATAAAACATCCTCAAGATCAATTGGCTGTATTTCATGTTGTTATAATATCATAATAGTTGGTGTGAAGATATGTATGTATTCTTCTAGCAAAGTATGATGGATTAGTAACAGCCCTTAACACTCACGTAAGACCAACTCCCCTTATATTTGAAGAGTTTTGTGCTATTCTTTTAGAAGAGGAGATGCGGTTGAAGAATCGGCAAAGTACAAGTGATGCTGCATTCTCGGTCAATGCAAAAGGAAAAGGCTCTTTTGATGGATCAAACAAGCAGCCAAAGAAGAAAAAGTTCATACAAAGTTGCTTCTATTGTGAAAAGAAAGTTCATGCCATCAAGGATTGCATAAAGAAGCAAGGTGATGAACAAAATGAGACTGTAAAATCATCTCGGATGAACAAAGTGTCTGCAAACAACACAGAGCTGCAATGGGTAGCTATTGAAGAGGTATGCTCATCCGCTCAAGCTCGTGCTGATGAACCATGGATTTTAGATAGTGGAGCTTCTTGCCATATAACTAGCAAAAACGACTAGTATAGTTCCCTAGTGCTTCTATGGGAATCCATCAATGTAGTGGTGGGATATGACTCCAAGTGTCCAATTGAAGGTACTAGAACCATCTCTTTTATCACTTCTCTAGGTATTGAGAAAAAGTTATTTGATGTTCTCTATGTACCTACACTTAAATGAAATTCGTTGTCAGTCTCTGTAATTACAGATCGTGGACTCGAAGTTCACTTCAATAAAAGTGGTGCAGAAATAATGAATTTATCAAGTAATGTAGTAGGTAAAGGCATAAGATCTGATAACATGTATGAGTTAAGTGCCTTAACTATTACAAAAGATTAAGATGTAAGCACCTTATGACATCAACAATTTGGACATTTTTGATTTGCAGTTTTTACTAAGATGCAAAGAACAGGGATGGTCGCTCATTTTCGTGCATTTTCAGAGTTGCACGAACCCTCTGAAGATTGCATGATGGGCAAGCAACAATGAAAGGCATTTCCACGAGAGACCAACAGTCAATCTCAAGCTCCTCTAGAGTTGGCACATGCTGATCTCTACGGTAAAATGTCTACACCTGCTTTAGGAGGATCTTTCTACTTTGTTGCAATCAATCAATGATTATAGTAAAAAGATGTGGGCTTATATCATTCGTGAGAAAGTTGGTGCTTTTGGAAATTTTAAAACATGGCATAAGTATGTGGAAAATGAATCAAGAAAGAAATTGAAGAAATTCAAAACAGATAGAGTTGATGAATTCTTGTCAACATAATTCAATAACTACTCTAAGGAGCATGCTATGAAAAGGCAACTTACCACAGTTCATACACCTCAATGAAATGGCATTGTTGAGTGTAGGAATAGGATAGTAGTTGAAATGGCTCATTCTATGTTAAAGGCTCAAGAGATGTCTAATTCATTCTAGGTAGAAGCAATCAATACAACAGTCTACATCCTCAATCAAAGCTACACGAAATTAGTGAAGGGGATGACTCCTTAAGAAGCATATTTTGACAAAAAGCCTTAAGTTTTACATTTTAAAATTTTTTTGTTGTTTTTGTTATGCACATATTCCTGATTCAACAAGATCTAAATTGGATTCAAAAAGCAAAAAGTGTGTCTTCCTACGATATAGTGAAGAGTCTAAAGCATACAGGTTGTGGGATCTTGAGGCAAGGAATATTTTTGTCAGTCGAGATGTGGTGTTTGATGAACAACCACACTTAGTAGAAGATAAAGCTAAATCTACTATCTCATCATATAGAGACATATCTCACCTTGTGCCTATCAAAAGATAGGTTAAAGTTGAGGAGGAGGAAACATCTGATGGTGAAATTTCATCACTAAAAGGCCAACCATTTGTACCTGCATAGTGTAAGCCACTATTGAAATGGGCACAGTAACTCTTTGATGATTGCAATCCATACTTATATGTACTAGAATTATCCTCGGATGAATTATGTAGATCAAAGAGAATAGACGAGCAAGGAAGAGCCTCAGAACACATTGTTAACATGGCTCTAAGAGTAGATATCATGGGATCGATAAAGGAACCTACCACCATCGAAGAAGCCCTTGATGATCTAGATTGGAGAGCGTAATGCAATCTGAGTATGATAGTATAAAAAATGATACATGGGATCTAGTCGACTTGCTCCCAAAGAAGAAGGTAATAGGTACTAAATTGATTTGCAAAGCTAGTAAGTATAAAGTAGATGGCACATTAGAAAAGTATAAGGCAAGATTAGCTGCACAAGGCTTTTCACAAATTCAAGTTTTGATGTTCATGAAACCTTTGCACCAACACCACACATGAAAACTATTCATATGGTACTTGCAATAGCTGCACAAAAGACTTGGCCTATTTTTCAAATGGATGTCAAATCTGAATTTTTGAATGGTCACCTCAAGGAGGAGGTATATGTATCTCAAACACCAGGTTTTGAGGTACCCAATTTAGAAAATAAAATTTGAAGGTTAAAAAAAGCTTTGTATGGATTTAAGCAAGCACCACGTGCTTGGTACCAACAGATAGATAATTTTTTCAAAAATATGGGTTTTGAAAGAAGCACTTTTGATGCTAGCTTGTATGTAATGAAAACAGATAGAAAGCTAGTTGTTGTCATTGCATATGTAGATGATCTGATTATTACAGGAGATCAACAAGAACTCATCAGTCAAAATTGGATAAGCTTGGGAAGTGAGTTTTAAATGATAGAGTTAGGTCTACTCCATTTTAGTCTAGGAATTAAAGTATGGCAAAGAAAGGATGGCATTTTCATCTCACAACAAAAGTATGCCAAAGAAATTCTTAAGGCATTTCAAATGGTGGATTGCAAACCAACTAGCACACTTATGGAAGTAAATAATAAGCTATCAATGAATGATAACATGCCTGATGTAGATGTTAAGAAGTATAGGAAGCTTGTTGGAAGTCTTATTTTTCTCTGCAACACTAGACCACACATTTGCTATGGTATTGGAGTGTTGAGCAGGTTTTCCAACAAACCTAAAGAGATTCATTGGAATGCTGGGATGCAAATTCTAAGGTACATTATAGGAAACTTGGCTTTCATTATTCTTTATACCATAGGTGATACACTTCAAGGATATTGTGATTGAGATTGGGCTCGAGATTGTGATTCTAGAAAATTTGTTTTTGGATATTGTTTCTCACTTGGTTCAAGAATATTTTCTTGGGTAAGTAGGAAGCAACCAAATCTCACATTCTCCTCCACTAAAGTAGAGTACAAAGAAACTTGGTTTGCTTCTTGTGAGGAGGCTAACGATAATTCTTGTAGATTCAGGCTTTTTTGGTGCAAATACCAAACCTTCACACTTGGCTAGAGTTTATGTGAAACTAATTGAAGTTGCATGGGAACCATTTGTAAAAGTCTATTTGACTTGGACGAATATTTGTAGCTACCACTAAACTCGTGGATTTTCTTAGATGAAAAGCCATGACTTTATTTGGAGAGAATATCTCCTAGATTAGAGGATCACTTTTAGTGAGAGCCAATGAAGAATTCAAATTCAAAATTCAAATGACTCATCTATAAAAGATGATTGAAAAACTCACGAGATAGATCACTCCATTTTCGAGTTCTTGTTGATTACATTGTAAGAGAGTGAGGATCATTTTATATCCTACACTACTCATTATCATTAGGCATTGATTATCATACCAATGATCATGTACAACATTGTCTTTTAATACAATAGATCAATACTTTCATCTATGGTCTCTCTGTCATAGTCACTTACAATAGTAATTTTGTATTGCTCATATATCAGTCATTCCTTCATGAGTTTCAATGTTCTATAGCTTGTTGGAATCAGATCTAAGTCTTCTACATGCTCAAAAATTTTGAAGATAATCCATTCAGCCAATTTGGAGCAAAGCACTTCAAAGTACCCACTGGTCAAACTTTGCAGAGGTCCTAAAAAATCGAGGGTAATGATTTGATTGCTAAATTGATTGCTCTGTGTATATTGCATCATTCTAAGTGATTCCACTTGGAATCATTATCTTATTAAGATAATTTGATATCTCCAAAAGGAATTTTTCTAATTCCTACTGTAGTGAAAGCACTGAGCTTAACAAGCAGCAGGTGTGTGAACAAAAATAGAAGGTTTTCATTGATCCTTCAACTTGGAAGTAGTCTGTTGTAAAATCATTTCTCACCTCATTTCCAAATTACATAGGCGCTTGTTTAGTGTCATTGGAAAGCTAAGAGGGCCTACAATGCGACTCTGACACAAAAAAGGGCTGATACAAAGCAGGGATTGGCAGTACCTACTCATTTCTAGGAGTGTCCATCCATCTTTCCCAACAGTGGTATCAGAGCAAAGCTAAGGTAAAATGGGAGATGGTTTTCCTTCTTTCATTGATAAATTGGGTAGGAACAACCATCAAGCATGTTCCTTGAGGATGAAGACATACTTGCAAGGAAGGAGCCTCTACGGATACATCTTAGGAGATGAGGAGATGCCCATTTTCATAAGCAAAGCACAACCTACAAGAGAGGATCATGAAAGACTTAATACATGGTGTGCGAAGGATGCATTAGCAAGGTCATACTTACTTCCCTCAATTTTTTATTTTCTTCTTCCACACATTAGGAACTGTAAGACATCCCAAGAGACTTGGGAAGCATTATCTTCATATTTCTCTTCCAACACAAGGGCTAGGAAGAACCAATTGTGGACTGAGTTTACTACTCAAAGAAAGCAACCCAAGCAAGGCATCTCAGAGTATGTGACCAAAGTCAAAGATGTAGCTGATCAATTGGCAAGCATAGGAGAAGAAATTGAAGAAGAGCAGATTGTAAGACAAGTAATCAATGGTATTAAAGCAGATGAAAAATGGGAGAGCTTCACAACTGCCATGGACTTGTACATGGACATGCAGATTCAAGATCTTATCACACTCATGGGGCAACTCTTTACCCATGAAGCCAATCTCAACAAGAATGGAGATTCATCAAGAGGTAATAAATCTTCTGCCCTATACACTGATTAAAAGTAAGTCTAAAGAGAAAGGGAAGAACAAGAAGGTTGAGGAAGAAGGGGTTACCTCCCAAGCCAACTCTGCAGGGAGAGGTAGAACCTCAAGAGGAAGGGACAGAGGAGGTAAGCAAGGTAGGGGGAGACCTTATAACTCCTCACCATGTAATATTTGTGGATTGTCAAATCACACTACAGATGAGTGTTACACTGATTAAAAGTAAGTCTAAAGAGAAAGGGAAGAACAAGAAGATTGAGGAAGAAGGGGTTACCTCCCAAGCCAACTCTGCAGGGAGAGGTAGAACCTCAAGAGGAAGGGACAGAGGAGGTAAGCAAGGTAGGGGGAGACCTTATAACTCCTCACCATGTAATATTTGTGGATTGTCAAATCACACTACAGATGAGTGTTACAAGAACTTCAAGAATCAGAGAGGTACAGGATTTCAAAGAGGTGGATATACACAATCAAGAGGAAGATTCAACCACCATCAAGGCTTCAATAACAACTACAACAACAACTACAATAACAACTACCAAGGAGGCTATAATAACAACTACAATAACAACTACCAAGAAGGCTACAAAGCAAGGAAAGACTACAACAACTATATAGAAGAGCAAGAGGATTCTCTTTTGATTATGAATATGACTTCAAAACCAGGTATAAATGATGAACATCTCTTCTACATTGACTCAGAATGGTCAAACCATGTGACAGACAATGTAGCTCTTCTCTCTGACCTTGAGGAACCAAAGGGTAAGCATCAGGTACAAATAGGTGATGACACCAAGCTGTTGAATCGTGACAAAAGCTTGTTCACTAACAAGACTATGGAAAATTGCCACTTGCTGAGCTCTAACGAACCACCATCAACTATTGAGCTCTTATACTTCTTGTTGACACAGCGAGTGAGCTTAACTAGCTAAAGCTCAACTGCGGAATTCACCACGCCATAAGAACTAAGCTAGAGCGATATTAGAACACCTCTATAATCATCAGTAGCTTAGCAAACTTTCTGAAACTAAAAACTTTACAACTGTATTTGAAACTCACGAAATTTCACCGGAACTTCACTGGACAGTTACCGAAATGTCACCGTAATCTTACCGGAATCTTACCGGAATCAACTGTAATTGTGTTTGTAATTATTTCAAATGATTGTAGATGAAGTAAGGAAGTAATACATGAGCTTCCTTCAGTAAATGAACTCTTTCTGAACTTTAAGAAAAAACTTCATCAGTTTAGAATTCCTTTTACGGTCAGAATTTGTACTGTGTACATGTCCCCTTTCACAAAACTCTTTTGATCAGTTTGTAGTTCAGACTCCTAGCTTCAAGATAAGTTATCTCTCATGAAAACCTTTACACTATGTTACGAGATCTAACTCTCAGAAGTATCGGAAAATTTTTACTGAGAAAACTGTAACTGTTAACTAACTTTCACAGTAACATGAAATTACTCAGTTTCTTCACATACGAAGAATGCGCTCAAAACTTCCACATGAACATGTGTTTTCTATTAGAGAAGATGTGTACAAAATACCTTGGCCTCACTTTGCTCATAGCTATGGAAAAACTCTCCTACTCTGAGTAGTTATTCCTTACCATCTCTCTCAGATGAATACCCGACAATTCACGTTCTATTATTCATCTTTACATACATGGTTTCAACAAACTCATAATTCTGGAAAGTTCTACGGTGTATATTACAGACGTGAATTTATCCCTTCACTAAGGCTTGATTTTCTGAATGTTTTGTTTCTGCTTCTCTTTTGTGTTTCTTCGTCAGTATGTCTGTCTGCACGCCAAATTTGTGAGTGATTCTTCAACAGATCCCCCTCAATCACTAATTTGCATTCTCTGATCTTTCATATATTCTTCTTTTTTTTATTCTTGCCATTTCTTTGAATCTGCTTGTCTTTACTCCATCTAAGCTCTTTTGTCAAAATATCTGCTATCAGATCTTTTGTCATCTTGACTTCCTGCCCGGTCTGAGTCACTGTATGCTCTCACCTGTATATCTGACGTAAAAGGATAATATAATCCTTCTTTTATAGTTCTTTTGATATATCTAAGAACTCTTTGTCTTGCAACCCAATGTTGATCCTTTGGACAATGCATGAACTATGAGAGAACTCCCACTCCATAATTGAGATCCGTTCTTGTTAGTGTAGCATAAATTAAGCTTCCCACGAACGACTGATACTTCCTCATATCTTTAAACTCTACACCACCATATTTGCTGAGTTTATGATTTACTTCAAGCGGTGTTGAAGCTTCTCTGCAATTCTCCATGTTAAACTTCTTCAGTAAGTTTAGGAGATACCTTTCTTGCGAAACATATATGCCATGATCTGTATATGTAACTTCCATTCCAAGAAAGTAATTTAACTTTCCTAGATGAGTGATCTTGAACTCTTTTTCAAGCAGTCTTTTTACCTCCTTGATTCCTTCATCTGAGGTTCCTGTGATTATTATGTCATCTACATAAATACAAATGTAGATCATACCTTCATCTGTTCTCTTAACGAGTAGACTTGCATCAACCTTTGAGCTTTGGTATCCAAGGTCATTGAGATACTTCACTGCAAGTCTGTAATTCCAAGCTCTTGGAGCTTGCTTCAATCCATAGAGAGCTCTTCTTAACCTGCAAACATGATCTGGATAACTAGAACTTACAAACCCTTTAGGTTGTTCCATGTAAACCTCATCTGATATATATCCATTAAAAAATGCATTCTTTATATCCAGCTGACTTAGCTTCCATCCTTTTGATGCTGCTATAGCAATCAATGTCCTTATGGTTGACATCTTTGCCACTGGACTAAACGTCTCATCATAATCTATGCAATGCATCTGAGCATAGCCTTTGACCACCAGTCTAGCTTTGTATCTGGCTATCCTTCCATCTGTAAGTTTCTTAACTTTGTAAACCCATTTATTTCCAATCACTTTCTTACCATTTGGTTTTGGAACAAGTTCCCAAGTCTTTTTCTCTTCAAGAGCATTGAACTCCTCCTTCATTGCTTCTTCCTATTGTTTCTTACCTTTTGCTTCACTGAAATTCTGAGGTTCTTCATCTTCCTTTACTAAGTAATCATAGTTTTTCTGAGTCAAATAAGAAGTGTCATAGGAATACCTTGTTGGTTGTTTCCTTACTCTGTTTGACCTTCTTAGCTCATATTCTTCATGTGTATCTGAATACACATCTTCATCTTCGTTTCTCATACCTGATCCGATCGTGGACGTACTTGCCTGCATATGATCTTCATCTCCATTCACCTGCATATGTGATTTTCCTTTTTCTTTCCTTCTTATCTCTTCTTCAAGTGTTTCAACACTATGCTCTTTATCTGTATACCAGCTCTTTCCTTCATCAAATGTCACATCTCTGGAAACAGTAAACTGTTTGGTTAGAGGACTCCATAACCTATAACCCATCTGTTTTTCATCATATCCGATGAACACATATTTTTCAGCTTTTGGTTCAAGCTTATGTCTTAGTTGTGATGGTACATAAGCATAAGCGATCGATCCAAACACTTTACAATGATCAAGTGTTGGTTTCTTGCCCCACCAAGCTTCATAAGGGGTCATCCCATTTAAAGTTGTACATGGTAATCTATTTACCAAATATGTAGCTGTATTTACAGCCTCAGCCCAAAGATAATTTGGACAATTCATCTCCTTTAGCATTGCTCTTGCAAACTCAACTAGAGTTCGGTTTCTTCTTTCTGCTACTCCATTTGTTGCGGTGTATACCTGCAAGTTATTTCTCTTTTGATACCTACATTCCACAGATAATCATTGAACTCTCAAGAAAAATATTCTCCTCCTCCATCAAACCTTAGTCTTTTGAGTTTCTGTTCTGTAAGTCTTTCAGCATATGCATGAAAATGCCTGAAAGCTTCAAATACTTCTAATTTCTCTTTCATAACATAAAGAGTTATCCATCTTGTTGCATCATCAATAAAAAGAACGTAATACCTTGAGCGGCTGATAGATCCTTCTTTTGTTGGTCCCCATAAATCTGTATGTATGAGTTCTAACACATCATCGTGTTTGTACCCTTTCTTCTCAAATGGTAACCTGTGGGGTTTTCCCATCTGACAAGCTTCACACTTGTGAATCATATGTTGATTCTTCATATTTGGTAATCCTCTCACGGATTGTTTCTCCACCATAGTTTTGGTTCCTGTTTCATTAAAATGTCCTAACCTCTTATGCCAAAGGTCTAACTCTCTGAATACCTGATCACCATGTGTGATCAAGGCTTGACCAACATTTCCTTGTACTTTAAGAGTAAAAAGTCTACCTTCCTTTTTACCATGGACAATCTGATTCTATCCATTCTCTAGATCTTCAACAAATACTCCATTTGTAAACCTGATTTGAAAAACTTTTTCTACTATCTGACCCACGCTGATCAGATTCTTCGGAATTGTTGGAACATACAAAACATTTGTTAGTAGGTCAGCTCCATTCTTACACTTTACTTTTCCAATTGACCTTACATTATGTTTTGTGTTATCACCTGTCTGTACTGTATGATTTGAAATACCTCCTTCAAGTTCTGATAACAATTCTATATTTCCTGACAAATGATTTGAACAACCAGAGTCAATATAGAATACCTTGAGGTCTTCGTTTTCTATTAGACTTATCGAGTTCATCATCAACGTTGTATGACTGTCATTTTGCGTATCATTCGCATAGTTGTAGTAGGTAGTGTTGTGAGATTGATTCTGTCCCCAACTTCTTGCTCCACCTCTACCATATCCGCCTCTTTGGCTTTGTCTACCTCTTTGATATCTTCCGCTTCTGCCTCTAGTGTTAATGTTCTGATTTTGACTTGATCCTTGAGAATTATGCGAGCAATCATGAGCCAAATGATTGCTTAATCCACAGATCCAACAAGTCTTCTTGTTGTTAGTCTGATTACCTCTTCCTTTACCTTTACTTTTACTTCTGGCATTACCTCTTCCTCTTGCAAAATTTGCTTGAGTAGACATCTCTTCTTCATCTTTTTCTTTACCTTTATCACCTTTCTCCTTATTCTTTGTATACATAGCCGAACTATGTCCTTATCTCCGTCTGTCTTCAAATCTTGCTCAAACGTTAGCATTAGTCCAAGCAACTGATTTAAATCTGGTACAAAATGATTTAAAGAAAGTTCAGTTGAGAGTACGAAAGGTTTCCACCTTTCATCTCCTCTCAATCCTGCAAGCACTTGTGCTATCAACCTGTGATCTTCGATATCTTCATCAATAGATCCAAGACTATCTGCCAAGTCTTTCATCTTAGTGACATAATCACTAATGCTTTGACTTTGCTTTTTCTTGAACGTTGTAAACTCTGACCATAAGCTAGCCTTCCTAGCTTTCATCATATTTTGGAAATGATCTTCCAATGCACTCCATATGTCTTCCGCTTTCTCCAAACCTCTAATGTGCAGTAGTAGATGATCTGTAATTGTATTGTAGATATAAGTTCTTGCCGTTGCATCTTTCTTCTGCCACAGCTTCAAGGCTTCTAACTCTTCTTTCTTCGGTTGACTGTCGTCTTCGAAAGTCGGCTTCTTTTCTTCTCCTATCACATATATCATTAAGTCTTTACTCATAAGTAAAGCTTCCATGCGCATTACCCATGCAGGATAATTATCTCTGTCCAATTTTTCAATAGAGATATGATCTGCCATAATCTTCTTGTTTCTGTTACTTTCGGTGAGTATAATGTTAAAAGGTTTTACCTTTTACAAACATTTACCCTTGAGAATGACTTCGGAACACGTCTTTGATTCCTTTTGTTGTTGATCACTTCAGCTTTCACCTTTCTTGTGAAAGTTCTTCGAATTCTCTTGTATCTTGACTTCCGTTTCTACTTCTGAGAAACCTTTTCTATTCTTTAGAACCTTTCTGCTCTGATACCACTGTTGAATCGTGACAAAAGCTTGTTCACTAACAAGACTATGGAAAATTGCCACTTGCTGAGCTCTAACGAACCACCATCAATTGTTGAGCTCTTATACTTCTTGTTGACGCAGCGAGTGAGCTTAACTAGCTAAAGCTCAACTGCAGAATTCACCACGCCACAAGAACTAAGCTAGAGCGATATTAGAACACCTCTATAATCATCAGTAGCTTAGCAAACTTTCTGAAACTGAAAACTTTACAACTCTACTTGAAACTCACCGAAATTTCACCGGAACTTCACTAGACTGTTACCGGAATGTCACCGTAATCTTACTAGAATCTTATCGGAATCAACTGTAATTGTGTTTGTAATTACTTCAAATGATTGTAGATGAAGTAAGGAAGTAATACCTGAGCTTCCTTCAGTAAATGAACTCTTTCTGAAGTTTAAGAAAAAACTTCATCAGTTCAGAATGCCTTTTACGGTCAGACTTTGTACTGTGTACATGTCCTGTTTCACAAAACTCTTTTGATCAGTTTGTAGTTCAGACTCCTAGCTTCAAAATAAGCTATCTCTCATGAAAACCCTGTTTTCCATGCTTGCGCTAAGCACATTGAGGTGCATTATCACTATGTCAGGGAGAGGTTCTCTGCTGGGGAGATGAGCTTGGCATATGTGCCCACGCGGGAGAACATAGCAGAACTTTTCATGAAGGCTCTACCTAGGGAGAATTTTGAAGCTTTCCGCAAAGCTTTGGGCTTACTTCCTTTTGTGAAGTGATTTCCACATAGCTTAACACTTCCTTATACATGAGTGCCAGCTCCTTGTTCATCGCATCACTCCCAGGGGGGATTTGTTGATATATTTAGGTAGTGATGTGTGTGAACACACTAGGACCGTCGAGGCACTTTTTTCCCTCTTTAGGAGGTTTTTTTCCCCCGGCATGTATATACGCCTATTGCCCTAATGGGCTATGTATCTTTGTACATTCTCTAGTAATACATTCAGTCTTGTGTATTGTGCTCCAAGCTTCTTCTTCTTCTTCTTCTTCTTCCTTGCGCTATTCACGTGCTTCCGCAGATGTCTAACTCCAACACTTGGTACCATCCAACTTATCCTCAACAACCAACATACGGAATACATCACTGCTTTCAGCCATGGCCGGTAACTAAAATACCTTGATGTAGAAAATTGACTGTATCTCAAAAAGTTGAACAGAACTGCCCAGATGAATTCTAGTAGACCTGTAGCAAAGATACTTATACTAGCGAACAGAAACTGGTATATACCTTTGGCACAAAAAGACAAAATAGCCTACACAAGCACTATGATAGTGCGTTCGGAGGCCGAAACAAGCTCAGATCGCGATTTCGGCACCACATAACAAAGCTATTTTGATCTCGAAAACACACAGAGTATGCTCACCAAAATTCCTGCGATTCTAAGACTGCAAACGGAGGAGTTTCGACGAGGCCCTAAATGAAGCGACGACCTGCTCTGATACCAATTGTTGGAGATAGATGTCTGCGGAAGCACGCGAACAACACAAGGAAGAAGAAGAAGCTTGGAGCACAACGCACAATACTGAATGTATTACTCGAGAATGTACAAAGATTATTAGCCCATTAGGGCAATAGGTGTATATACAAGCCAGGGGGAAAAACCTCCTAAAGAGGGAAAAAAGTGCCTCGGCGGTCCTAGAGTGTTCACACACATCACTACCTAAATATATCAACAAGTTTAAGCCTCTAAATTTCGAGTTTCTTACGTCACTTAGTATGAGGCTCAAACTTAAGTTCGAGCTTTTGATTCATATCAAGTCTCAGTCTATTGAGTTACATGATATCAGGCTCGAACTTAAGTTTGAGCCTCTCAACTTTCCAATGAAAAGAATATTTTTAACTCAAATCTACTCTGAAATTTGAACAAAAGATGCTTGAACTTAAGTTCAAGCCTTTTAAGTTCGAGCCTCTTTAATTGAACACCACACATTTGTCTATGGGAAGCCACCCTTAGCATGTGAAATGAACTCATTGATGCGAAGTTAGTGTCTTGCATCCAAAAGAACTAAGAGGCTCAAACTCAAGTTCGAGCCTCTGAATCATATCAAGTTTGAGATTGTTGGTCACATGATATGTGGCTCTGACTTAAGCTCGAGCTTCTTAGGTTATCCAGCAAAAAGAGTAGTATTTTTAACTCAAATCTTCTTGCATCTACAAGAGCTAACTTGCGTCTGGATCATATCAAGTTGTCTATTTAGGTACATGATATGAAGCTTAAACTCTTTGAGCTTTTTCCAAGAGATACTAGAACTTAAGTTCGAACCTCTTAAAAGCCTTTGAATCATATCAAGTCTTAGTCTCATTATATCAAGTTTCAAAGTTACTCTTTTGCATCCAAAAGAACTAAGAGGCTTGAACTCAAGTTCGAGCCTCTGAATCAAATCAAGTTTGGGATTGTTGTTCACATGATATGAGGCTCGAACTTAAGTTCGGGCCCCTCAGGTTCACTAGCAAAAAGACTAGTATTTTTAACTCAAATCTTCTTGCATCTACAAGAGCTAAGCCTCTGAATCATATCAAGTTGAGTCTGTTGGGGTACATGATATGAAGCTCAAACTCTTTCAGCTTTTCCAAAAGATGTTTGAACTTAAGTTCGAGCCTCTGAAAGATAAACAAAAGATGCTGGATCTTAAGTTCGAGCTGTTTAACGCTTGCAAGCCATATTGGGTTCGAACTTAAGTTTGAGCCTTTGAATCATATCAAGTTTGAGTATTCACATCACATGAGGCTCAAAATTTTTTTGAATCATATCAAGTCTCAGTCTCCTTATTTACATTATATGAGGATTGAACTTAAGTTTGAGCCTCTAACTTTTCCAGCAAAAAGGATACTATTTTGAAATTTGAACAAAATATGCTAGAACTTAAGTTCGAGCCTTTGAATATGATATGATGTTCAAACTTAAGTTTGAGCTTCTAAATTTTGATCTTTTTGTAATATGAGGCTCAAGCTTAAGTTCGAGCTTTTGACTCATATCAAGTGCTCTGTTGACTAACATGATATAAGGCTCGACCATAAGTTTGAGCCTCTCAACTTTTCCAGCAAAAAGAAGAGTATTTTTAACTCAAATCTATTTTGAAATTTGAACAAAAGATACTCGAACTTAAGTTCGATCTTGTTAAGTTGAACACTCTCTTCACTATGAGGCTCGAACTTAAGTTCGAGCCTTTGAATATGATATGAGGGTCAAACTTAAGTTTGAGCCTTTGAATTTAGAGTTTGTTGTGTCACTTAATATGAGGCTCGAACTTAAGCTCGAGCTTTTGAATCATATCAAGTCTCAATCTCTTGAGTTACACGGTATGAGGCTCAAACTTAATTTTTAGTCTCTTAGCTTTTCCAGTGAAAAGAAGAGTATTTTTAACTCAAATCTATTATGAATCTGAACAAAAGATGCTCGAACTTAAGTTCAAGCACGTTAAGTTGAACAGTTTCTTCACATCATATGAGGTTAAGTTCGAGCCTCTGAATTTTGAGTTTTCCACTTAATATGAGGCTCGAACTTAAGTTCGAGCTTTTGAATCATATCAAGTCTCAGTCTGTTGAATTACATGATATCAGGCTCAAACTTAAGTTTGAGCCACTCAGCTTTCCAACGAAAAGAAGAGTATTTTTAACTCAGATCTATTTTGAAATGAACAAAAGATGCTCGACCTTAAGTTTGAGCCTGTTAAGTTGAATGCTATCGTACATCCAAAAGAACTAAGTTAAGATGGAACTTAAGTTTGGATGTCCATTCAAGTTGGACTTTAAGATTCAATCCTTGTTGAACTTGGAGTGAGAGAGATTATAACTTAAGTTTGAATCTCTTTTCAACTTCAAGTGAGTGAAGCTGAAACTTAAGTTAGATGTCGATTCAAGTTGGAGTTTAAGATTGAATCTTAGTTGAAATTAGAGTTGGAGAGGCTCAAAATTAAGTTTGAGCCTATATTCAATGTGCAGTTTGAAAGGCTTGAACTTAGATTTGAGCCTCTATTCAAGTTGGAATCTAAGAAACTCAAACTTAAATTTGAGCCTTTAATCAAGTTCAAATTTGAGAAGCTAAAACTTAAGGTTTAGAGGATTGAACTTGAGTTTGAGTTTCAATTTAACTTGAAAATAGAGAGAGTTCGGCCTGTACTCAATTTGGAGTCAAAATTAAGTTTGAGCCTATTCAACTTTGAGTAACATAAGTTCAAATTTGAAGTGAAAGCTCTACTCAATTAGAAGTAAGTGAAGCTAGAACTTTTGTGTGTACTATACACACAAAAATACACACATTCAAAGCTATACATAGTAGCATTTATGTATGTATACTATATATGTTGTATGAGCAGGGCGGGTCAAATTTTAGTTTGAGCCTCTATTTAACTTAGAGTTTGAGCCTTTATTCAATTTGGAGTTGCACTTACGTTTAAGCCTCTATTCAGCCTTGAGTAAGATAAGTTCAAATTTATAGTGGAACCTCTATTCAACTTCAAGTCAGTACTTCTTCAGCTGCTGTATAAAATATTCTAAAAGGTGTCCCAATTCCCAAACTCAAAATCTTAACAATACAGCGCAAATTTAAAGTGTATAAAACAATGATAGTTTACAACGAAGTTGGGAGAGCACGTTCGTCAATTTCGTCTAGAACTCGTTTCTCAATTTCGTCTAGAACTCCCTATGGACTAGAAATGGTCTCGACTCTCAACTTTCATACATCACTTGTGGATATTTGTACCTCTTCCAAGGTATTATATCATGACTTGCGTAAGAGGGGTCTAAAATTTCATATATCACGTGTAGATCTTTGTACCGATTGCAAAGACTAAGCCGCCTTGACGCAGCTCATGTAAGTCGTCACACATTTGCTGAGATGCTCAGTCAGCAGTCCACGTCGGACCCATTCAAGCACGCACCAATTTCTCATGAGCTTTAAAAAGAGATTCACGTGCTTGTTGATTTATCTCTGTCTTCACGTAGTTCCTCTACCGTTCTTGCACAGAAGCGAATATCTGCCTTTCCAGGTCTCAAGGAGCAATGAACAGCACCAAAAATGCCGATAGCACCAAAAATGCCGATGGAGCTGGATCACTGAACGAAGTGGCAGACTTTGTGTGGAGTCTGTTTGAACTGCTGCTAACGCGTATTTTTCCGCTTCTGGGTTTCCTAACCGGCCATCTTCTGCTAAATGTCTTCCATCTTCTCATGTCTCTGTTCATATCCTCTTCCGTCAGCGCTGGGGCTGCTCTACAACACAGCGTCACTGTACGCAGAAGCAGGCGGCGTTCAAATTATGCACGGCTCCGAGATACCACAGAAATCAAGCTCCTTGTCCCGGACACACTTAGTAACAGTCACCATGATGTAACAGAAGTAGCTGAAGCGCAGACGCTGCTCACCATGGATTTGGTTTCTGGAACAGCTGATTCCAGTAATGATAGTTCGATTCTCCCGATGTCACAACCGGAGATCCACAGTTTAGTGTCCATTCCGCCAAGTCCTCGGTTAACCGAAGATCCTACCGTGCCTTCGATGCCGCCATGTCTTCAGTTGAACAAGGACGACTCCCAGCAGTCTCTTATTGCATCGAATAGTGAAGAATCTACCACAGCTTGCGCAGAAATTATGTCAGCGACGAGGAACGACGAGGTCGCTGGCCACCAGGGTGTTCCTAACCACGCCGATGGCGATTTTTCAGAAAAGGTAGGACCTGAAACGCTGACTCCATCAGATCTTCAGAGCAAAGACTCGGAAATCCAAGATGTAGGCGTTCACGTGTCCAGGAAGAAATCACGCAGGCGAGCGATAGCGAGGCAAAGCCTGTCAGTTTCGAATGCACTCGTTGCCGAGAAGCGCCTAGAGACCATCAGTGAGGAGGATGAGTCGGACG